>CM043703.1:86173226-86410726 GCA_023935145.1 Bretschneidera sinensis
ATACTCGCTGAGACCACGATCAATTGGGTTATGGAATGAGATGACCTAAGTCTTTTTTAACAAATACTTCCCTCAACATAAGACTAATGCATTGAAAAGACAAATTTCCACCTTTGCACAAAAGGAAAACGAGACTTTTTATCAGTCTTGGGAGAAATTTAAAGAGCTATTAAGTATGTGTCCACATCATGGGTATGAAAATTGGCCTTTAGTGAGCTATTTCTCTGAGGGTCTTACCTATAGAGAACGCCAATTTGTAGAGATGATGTGTAATTGTGAGTTTCTGCAAAAAAACCTTGATGAGGCTATTGAGTACCTCAATGAGCTTGCTGAAAAAGCTCACACATGGACTGGACCTAGTGCTATTGAAAGCACAAATAGGTCATGACCTATAGGAAACCCTAGTGGTGGAGGAATCTACCATCTTAGGGAAGAGGATAACCTTAAGGCCAAGGTCGAGATGCTTACGAGGGAGTTAGAGGCATTAAAAACTAAAAAGCTAACACACATGGTTAATCAAGCCGAACCTTTAGAACCATGTTTTGTGTGGGGCGGGGTTGATCGTCCCGCCCAAGATTGCCCCACATTTATTGACATGAGAGGGCTGTACGAGGAACAATGTAATGCTTTAGGCATGTACAAGAAGCCTTCAGCACCCTTCTCTAACACTTATAATTCGGGGTGGCGAAATCACCCTAACTTCAGCTGGAAATCTGAAAATCAGCAGCAGGCACAACCCCTTAGATCATTGTTGTGAGTTTTAAATTACTTGCAAGTGCACGAATCATTCGCAATATAGTGTTGTGCAAGTGCGAGGTCAAATCCACAGGGAATTGTGTTGTGAAAATATTTTTTATCTAAACTAAGCCCATTTTAACCTAGTTCCAAGTTTTGAATTGTCTTTTGCAAAACAAATATAAACTAAACTAAATTGATTTAAAGACTAATGATAAAAACACTAAGGTTTCTGAATCCACCCCACCAAAGTAAAGCATATATCTTTATGTTCTATATAAAAATAATCTATCAAAACATTCCATTAATCCAACTTTAAACAAATCACAACAAATATCCCAATCAAACCAAAACAATCCAATGTATCCGCTTTTAACAAATCACAAAGGATATCCAATTTAATCAAAAATGATTCGATGTATCCATCAGATGAAACATACAGAATATCCAATAGAACAATTTAAACGCAATCAATCATAAGATTTTACTCAAATAATTGAACAGAACATTTATACTAAAAAAACATCATGATTGTATAAACAAATCTGAAAATATTATGCCAAACAACAGCGAGGCTTCATCTTCAATCTTAGCTGAAGATTTTAGCCACTCATAATCATGAAACTAAAGTTCACAATAATAGTGCTAAACATTAATTTTAAAACTAACAAAAGCAGTAAGTTAAAAACTGACTATACATGGGCAGAAATTCCACTCACTGTTGGGCGGCGCTTCCCCTCGTGGTAGTAAAGCCTTTGAAATCAATCAGAATGCTAGCAGAAGTCCTCAAGATTGCACACCGAATGATGAAGTGAGATGGGGCTTTTATAGGGGAATTCCTGGAGTACAATGTGTTACAAATTCGATGCGAGATACTACCCGAGTGCGTTTGATTGCAGTCTGGTGCGCTCGAGCGCATACTGGTGCACTGTAAAGCATTTTTAACCGATGTGAGATGTGCAAGTGCGCACTTGCGATCGATCGCAAGTCTGGTGCGCTCGAGTGCACTAGACATCTTCAGCTTAACTCTTGTCTACTAAAACTGCCATAACTTTCTCTAGAAAAATCATTTTTACGAGCCGTAAAATTCATCAGAAAATAGACTTCCGGATCTTTCCAAACATATATGGCCCATCTCCTGGTTCTTCCTTAATCAATACAGTAAAATCCACAAAAATAATTGATCTGTACAGGTAATTATGGCAATTTTAGTGAAACTCCTTTCCCAGTGTTTGTAAACTTGAAAAACAACGAAAATAACTCAAAGTAACAAATTCCTAAGCTAACAAATGTGAATTAAGTGACCAAAATATGCAATATTTGGCACTCATCAAATGCCCCCAAACTTACATTTTGCTAGTCCCTTAGCAAAACAAAATAAAAGACTACATGAAAAACAAAGAGCATAAAGATAAGTTCATCACTCATAGTATCCAAAAATTTAAGGAGCACTCAAAACCATGATATTCATTTATGAGCAAGCTTAAAAAATATAACCCATCTTCACAATGACCAAGAATTTAAAACCTAGTTACTTACAAGAGGCAGACTAAGACATTACAAGCTTGAATCTGGACTTGGTATGGCTCATAGCATACCCCCAAACTTGAACTGAAGTACGTGTTGTCCCTGAAAAATAAAGACTGAAAAACAAAAAATACTGGAGACAAAAATTAATCATAAATATGTAAAATAATAAATATACAGAAAGGATATGCTGTGGGGTGCCTCCCATGAGCGCTAAGTTTAAAGTCTTCAGCCAGACTCTCCATAGTAGATGACACTCAATCTGAGTAACTAGGATCCTCCAACAATATCAACTCAATGTCCAGACTCCTCAACTCTAATAATGGTTTTAGCCTCTGTTCATTTACCTTGAAAGTGTTACCATTCTTTGGATCCTCAATCTCGATGGCCCCATGAGGAAAAACCGACCGAATAATACATGGGCCTGTCCATCGAGATTTGAGTTTGCCTGGAAAAAGATACAAACATGAATTATAAAGAAGAACTTTTTGACCCGGCTCAAAAGCTCATCTCAAAATGTTTTGGTCATGAGTCTTCTTCATTTGTGCCTTGTATGACCGTGCACAATCGTATGCATCATTCCACCGCTCCTCTAATTCATTGAGTCGGAGTTCCTTTGTGAGCCAGCCTTTGAAAGATTGAAGTTCAGCTGCTTGATAGCCGAATAGGCTCTATGCTCTAATTTAACCGGAAGGTGACAAGCTTTTCCATACACAATACGATATGGATACATGCCAATTGGCGTCTTGAATGTTGTTTGATATGCCCACAGTGCATCATTCAATCACAGAGACCAATCCTTTCTACTGGGGTTCACAGTCTTCTCTAAAATTCGCTTGATCTCGCGATTGGAAATTTTCACTTGTCCACTCGTCTGTGGGTGATACGGGGTGGCAACTTTGTGTGTGATGAAATACTTCTTCATCAACTGCTCAAAAATTCGGTTGCAAAAGTGCTTACCTCCATCACTTATGATTGCTCGAGGCATACCAAAATGAGCAAAGATAATGTCCTTCAAAAACTGGACCACAACTCGGTGGTTATTAGTTTTGCATGCAACGGCCTCCACCTATTTGGACAGATAGTCCACAGCAACTAGAATGTACAGATAGCCAAAGGAGTTTGGGAAAGGTCCCATAAAATCAATGCCCCACACGTCAAAAATCTCAACAATCTGAATAAGGTTGAGAAGCATCATATTCCTCCTAGAAAGACTCATTAGCTTTTGGCAGCGCTCATAAGATACACAGTAGGTGTGAGAGTCTCGAAACAAGGTGGGCCAATAGAATCCACACTGCAAGATTTTCGCAGTAGTCTTCTTAGCACTGAAATGGCCTCCACAAGCATGATAATGACAAAAGGCGATGATATTAGATTGGTCATGCTCAGGAATAAACCTTCTGATGATCTGATCGGGACAATACTTGAACAGGTAAGGATCATCCCAGAAAAAATGTTTTACCAAGGCCAAAAACTTTTATTTATCTTGTCGCCCCCAATGTAAGGGCATTTGACCGGTGACAAGATAGTTTACTATATCAGCAAACCATGGTGCGAGATTGTGAGCAATGTGCATCAACTGCTTATCAGGAAATGTCTCAGAAACAGGAGTGGCGGCCTCAGTGAAATCCACAATCAATCTAGACAAATGGTCCACCACCACATTTTCGGAACCTTTCTTATCCCGAATCTCTATGTCGAACTCTTGAAGTAACACGATCCATCAGATAAGATGAGATTTAGCATCTTTTTAAGAGAAAATATACTTTAATGCTGCATGATCTGAGTAGATAATTACTTTAGATCCTAACAAGTAGGATCTGAACTTGTCTAATGCAAAAACAACTGCTAGTAACTCCTTCTCGGTGGTAGAGTAATTGAGTTATGTGTCGTTTAGAGTTCATCTTGCATAATAGATAACATGGGGAAGTTTATCAACATGCTATCCCAAAACAACTCCAACAACATAGTCTGATGCGTCACATATAATCTCAAAAGGCACACCCCAGTTGGGTGGCTGAATAATGGGTGTGGACGTCAGAATCTTCTTCAGATCCCCAAATGCATTCTTACAGTCTTCATCAAATACAAATGGGGTATCCTTCAGTAATAACTTACACAAGGGCTTGGTGATTTTGCTGAAATTCTAGATAAATCGCCTGTAGAAGCCTGCATGACCCAGAAAAGATCGAACCTCCTTCATTGTACGTGGGGGTGGAAGATTGGAAATCAGGTCCACCTTCGCTTTGTCGACCTCAATCCCCCAATGAGATACGACATGCCCCAGTACAATACCTTGTTTGACCATAAAATGGCACTTCTCCCAATTAAGCACCAGGTTCTTCTCCTTGCATCGCACTAAAACCAAAGTGAGACAGTTCAGGCACTCCTCAAATGATGAACCGAAGACAGAGAAGTCATCCATGAAAATCTCTAAGAACCACTCTACCATATCAGAGAATATGCTGACCATGCACCGTTGAAAAGTAGTGGGTGCATTGTATAACCCAAAGAGCACGCGACGGTAGGCGAATGTCCCAAAAAGACAGGTAAACATTATCTTCTCCTGATCTTCAGGGTCCACAGGGACCTGGTTATATCCAGAATAACCATCCAAGAAGCAATAGTATTCGTGCCCAACCAAACACTCCACCGTCTGATCAATAAATGGGAGTGGAAAATGATTCTTCCTTGTGGCAGCATTCAACTTGCGGTAGTCTATACACACTCTCCATTCTGACTGAACACGAATTGGCACCAACTCATCATCCTTATTTCTCACCACCGTCAATCCAGCTCGTTTGGGCACAACATGAATCAGGCTCACCCACTTGCTATCAAAGATTGGATAAATAATCCCTGCATCCAATAGCTTAATTATTTCTGTCCTCACAACCTCTTGCATAGCTGGGTTGAGCCTTCTTTGTGGCTCCCTCGATGGCTTGGTATTCTCCTCCAAATGTATCTTATGCATCACCACCAAGGGGCTGATTCCCTTAATATCCTCAATAGTCTAGCCGATAGCTTCCTTGTGCTCTCTTAAAACATCTAATAATTTCTCCTCTTGAGCCTCAACCAAATCTGAAGCTATAATCACAAGCAAACAATCTGATGGACCTAGGAATTTATACTTAAGATTATTTGGTAAAGGCTTAAGTTCCTTCTTGGGGGGTTCAGGTGTTGCGGTCTCCTCCGTTTCATCGCTCTCCCGAGGAGAAGACTCCAAAATGGCATTTGCTTGCTCGAGTAACTTATCTAAATCCAAATCCTCTCCAAATTGAGCGAAGCATGCCTCCAGGGGGTCCTCAATGCTTGATTCATCCACAGTCTCCTCAAGAATCTCCTCTATCAAGCATACATTTCTCACTTCATCATATTCCAGTGGTTGCTTATTGATATTAAAGATATTCAGCTCCACTGTCATATTTCCGAAGAAAATCTTCATCACCCTTGTCCTACAATTGATCAGGGCATTAGCTGTGGCTAAGAATGGTCGCCCTAAAATAACCGATATCTTAATCCCTACATTCTGAACTGGTTTTGTTTCAAGCACGATAAAATCCACGGGAAAATAGAACTTATCCACTTTTATCAAAACGTCCTAAACTACTCCCTGTGGTATTTTCACTGACCTGTCAGCCAATTGAAGCATCGTGGTTGTGGGCTTCAGTTCTCCTAACCCTAACTGTAAATAGACTGAGTAAGGCAGAAGATTCACACTTGCTCCTAGATCCAAGAGAGCCCTCTCGATCTGGCAGACTCCTATCGTGAAAGAGACAGTAGGACACCCCATATCCTTATACTTGATGGGCAGCTTGCACTGAAGGATTGAACTAACCTGCTCGGTCAAAAATGCCTTCTTTGGGACATTTGTCCTCCTCTTGATAGTGATCAAGTCCTTTAAAAACTTGGCATATGATGGCACTTGATGGATGGCGTCCAAAAACGGGATATTGATTTGCACCTGTTTGAATACCTCCAGAATTTCCTCATACTTCCCTCCTTTCTTGGGCGCATGTAATCTCTCAGGGTAAGGTGCTTTAGGTACAAACGACCTAGGAGGATCCTCCACAGTAGGTGTGGCTGTAGATGGCTCAGCATCTCTCTTCTCCTTGTTGCCACTTCCTTGCCCTTGCTGCATAGCATGGTTCTCTTCCACTCGATTGTCAACTTGTCTCCCAGACTTCAATGAGACAATCAATTGCACTTGTTCCTCCCCGTGCGTAGGAGTTGATGAATTTCCAACCACAAACTGTCCTTTCAGGTTGGGCAGGGGCTGACTGGGGAACTTTCCCTTCTCTCTTTCACCCAAGTGACTTGCAATTTGCCCTATTTGGCTCTCTAGCTTGGTAATTGCTTGGGTGTTTACCATTGTTGCACTCCTCACTTCACTCATGGATTGGCCATTCATCTTCATGAACTCTTTAAGGGTGTCCTCTAGAGACTGTGAAAACGGTGCTGGCGTTTGAGTGAGAGCTTGGTAAGTAGGTTATGGTGCTGGATGGGCTGAGCGACCATGACTAGGAATTTGTGGAGCAAATCTAGGAGGGTATTGATTGTGAGCATGATTCTGCCACTCTGGATTGTAAGTCTCGGAGTAAGATCCATTTGACTACCTCTGATAGTCGTTGAAAGCATTCACTTGTTCCATAGGATACTCGGCAAAAGCCGACATTGATGGACAATTCTGTGTTAAATGCATGGGACTAGCACAGATGGAACAGCTATCAATATTGAATGTGTTGGAAGCATTGATGGACTGACCCACAACGAGAGCGTCAATCTTCTTAGTGAGAGCATCTAACTTTATCCTCAAATCCGTATCCTCCTTATTCTCATAGATACCTACTTTCTTGGGAGCACGAGTGGACTTATCCCGACAGCTTGAAAAAATCTCATTGCTGCGAGTTGTCAGACAACTTGTCCAATGCTTTGTATGCTTCATCTCCCGTCAGACTTAAGAATGCCCCCCATTCATAGACTCGATCATGCTACGGTTAGGTTGAGTCAACCCTTGGTAAAAGAACTGAACGAGTCTCCACTTCTCATATCCATGTGGAGGGCATCTGATCAGTAACTCTTTGAAGCGCTCCCAACTTTCAGAAAACTTCTCATCCTTATCTTGAGTGAAAGAACTAATCTCCTTTCGGCACTCATTCACTCTAGACATTAGGAAAAACTTGTGATAAAATTTACTAAGCAGATTTTCCCAAGATGTAATAGACCCGGGCGTGTTGGAATCCAACCATACCCTAGCTCTATCGTGAAGAGAGAAAGGAAAAAGTCAAAGATGGACTGACTCCTTAGAGAAGTTCTGGAACTTGAATATGGCACAAATATCTTTGAACTTCTTCACATGACTGTAAGGATTTTCAAGATCTAAGCCATGAAATGAGGGTAGGAGTTGGATGACATGTGGCTTTAAATCAAAATGGGTGGCATTGGTAGGTGGCAACACTATGCAAGAAGATGAGTTAGTCGCAACGGGTGTGAACAAATCCCTAAGGCATGTAGTGGAGTCCACATTCCAAGCTCTAGGTTGCTCTATATGCTCCGGTTGATTTGCATTCCTAAAATTTTCTCCCATCTCAATTATCTCTCTTTCAACTAGTGCTCTTTTATGTCTCCTAAGAGTTTTTTCTAAGTCGGGATCTAAATGTATCAATTCTAAGTTCAGGGATCTCCGACCAAGGGGAAGCACCGCCCAAAAAGCACTAAAATAAATTAACTAGCAAAAACAAAATAACAATAAAGTAAAATAAATGCAAAAAAAAAAAACACACTACTCACAAAATAAGCGAACAAAAATTAGCAAAAATATTTTTTTATTTTTTTAATAAGCCAATGCAAATAGAAGTAAATAAAATAAAATAGAATTGCAAAAAGAAAAAAAATCAAACAAAAAAATGCTAATTAACTAGTAGAAAAATAAAATTAATTCAGACAAAAATTTTATTTTCACAAACCAAATAACTCCCCGGCAACAGCACCAAAAACTTGTTGTGAGTTTTAAATTACTCGCAAGCGCACGAATCATTTGCAACATAGTGTTGTGCAAGTGCGAGGTCGAATCCACAGGGAATTGTGTTGTGAAAATATTTTTTTAATCAAAACTAAGCCTATTTTAACCTAGTTCCAAGTTTTGAATTGTCTTTTGCAAAACAAATATAAACTAAACTAATTTGATTTAAAGACTAATGATAAAAACACTAAGGTTTCTGAATCCACCCCACCAAAGTAAAGCATATATCTTCATTTTCTATATAAAAATAATCTATCAAAACATTCCATGAATCCAACTTTAAACAAATCACAACAAATATCCAAATCAAACCAAAACAATTCAATGTATCCGCTTTTAACAAATCACAAAGGATATCCAATTTAATCAAAAATAATTCGATGTATCCATTAGATGAAACACACTGAATATCCAACAGAACAATTTAAATGCAATCAATCATAAGATTTTACTCAAATAATTGAACAGAACATTTATACTAAAAAAACATCAGAATTGTATAAACAAATCTGAAAATATTATGTCAAACAACGACGAGGCTTCATCTTCAACCTTAGTTGAAGATTTTAGCTACTTATAATCATGAAACTAAAGTTCACAATAACAGTGCTAAAGGTTGAAGATTTTAGCCACTCATAATCGTGAAACTAAAGTTCACAATAACAGTGCTAAACATTAAATTTTAAAACTAACAAAAGTAGTAAGTTAAAAACTGACTATACATGGGGAGAAATTCCACTCACTGGTGGGCGGCGCTTCCCCTCGTGGTAGCAAAGCCTTCAAGATCCACCAAAATGCTAGCAGAAGTCCTCAAGATTGCACACCGAATGATGAAGTGAGATGGGGATTTTATAGGGAAATTCTCGGAGTACAATGTGTTTCAAATTCGATATGGGATACTGCTCGAGTGCGCTCGATCTCAGTCTAGTGCGCTCGAGCACATACTGGTGCACTGTAAAGCATTTTTAACCGATGTGGGATGTGCGAGTGCGCACTTGCGATCGATCGCAAGTCTGGTGCGCTCGAGCGCACTAGACATCTTCAGCTTAACCCTTGTCTACTAAAACTGCCATAACTTTCTCTAAAAAAATCATTTTTATGAGACGTAAAATTCCTCAGAAAATAGACTTCCGGATCTTTCAAAGCATATATGGCTCATCTCCTGGTTCTTCTTGAATCAATACAATAAAATCCATAAAAATGACTGATCTGTACAGGTAATTCTAGTAATTTTAGTGAAACTCCTTTCCTAGTGCTTGTAAACCTGAAAAACAACAAAAACAACTCAAAGTAACAAATTCCAAAGCTGACAAGTGTAAATTAAGTGGCCAAAATATGCAATATTTGGCACTCATCAATCATACCCAGCACCTTATCATGCACCACCCTCATCTAGGAACTCTTTAGAAGACACCTTACATGCTTTTATAGAAGCACAAGGAATGGCAAACCAAAGGTGTGAGGTATTAATTACACGAGTGGTTGAGGAGAACTAAGAAATAAGGAGCCAAATGTCTAAATTAATGGGCTCCTTAAGTGTGACTGAGCGAGGTAAGTTCCCCTCCCAAGCTCAGTCCATACCTCACGGTCAACATATGGCACAAGAAAATTTGAAAGATGTAAATGCCATTGTGACTCGAAGTGGTAAGTCACTACACATCCCACCAATGAATAAACTCGATGATGAGAGAAAGGGTCAAACTAGTAGTGAAGACGAGTTGCTCAAAGACCCTGAAGTGACCAAACCATTCCCTCAAGCCTTAAAATCCAACAAGAAAAATCTGGAAATAAATAATAAAATCCTAGAGAACTTAAGGCAAGTGAAACTTAATCTTCCACTTTTACATGTGATTAAACAAGTTCTTACCTATGCAAAAGTTCTCAAGGATTTATGCATAATTAAGAGGAAGCACCATGTCAAGAAAACAACATTCCTAACTAGGCAAGTTAGTGCGCTAATTGAGCAAAGAATTCCCCCCGAAATATAAGGATCCGGGCTGTCCAACCATTGCTTGCAGAATTGGAAATCATGAGGTTGAACAAGCCTTGCTGGATTTAGGTGCTAGTGTAAACATGATGCCATTCTCCATTTACTTATAGCTGGGGTTAAGAGAAATCAAACCAACCGGCGTGCTATTGCAATTGGCTGACCGTTCAGTCAAAGTACCCTGGGATGTAGTAGAGGATGTTTTGATTCAAATTGATAAATTTTATTATCCTATTGATTTCTCAATTCTTGATACTACTTCTGTTGTTGACACTAACTCCAGAATCCCCTTGATTTTGGGTAGACCTTTTCTTGCTACTGCAAATGCTCTAATAAATTGTAGGAATGAACTCATGAAGCTGTCCTTTGGAAATATGACCATTGAAGTGAATATTTTCAATGTTGCAAAACAGCCCGAAGATGAGGATGAAAACCACTAGCTTTACATGATCGAGTCACTCATCAATGAGGGAGTTTCCTTGGCTCATGATTATGATCCTCTTGAAAATTTTCTTGTTAATTCTGAGATAGATTTATTTGATGATAAAACTGATACAATTGATATTTGTACTGTTTTTGACAAATCTCAGGATTATAGCAATCGGGCATGGCAACCAAAGTTTGAAGAGCTGCCCAAAAGAAGCAAGACACAAGTCCTCTCAAATGTGGAAGCACCTAAAGTCGAATTGAAGCCACTACCTAAGGGTTTAAAACATGCCTTTCTCGGTCCAGGTGATACCTTTCCTGTTATTATTTCTTCTGAATTATCTAAGACCCAAGGTAAGAAATTAATTCAAATTTTAAATGCACACAAATCAGCCTTAGGATGGAGCATGCCTGATTTAAAGGGAATTAGTCCCCTAATTTGCTCCCATAAAATAAATTTGGATGAAGGAACTAGTCCTCGTAGAGACCCTCAACGTAGGCTTAACCCCACTATGAAAGAAGTAGTGAAAAATAAAGTGTTGAAACTGTTAGATGCGGGTATTATATATCCCATAGCTGATAGTAAGTGGGTAAGCCCTACGCAAGTAGTCCCTAAAAAGTCCGGAGTCACTGTGGTAAGAATGACCTAGGAGAGTTAGTTCCTACCAAACTTGTGACCAGGTGGCGTATGTGCATTGATTACAGAAAATTAAATGCTGCCACCCGGAAAGACCACTTCTTACTCCCTTTTATTGATCAAATTCTTGAGTGTGTAGCTGGTCATCCCTTTTACTGTTTTCTATATGGTTATTCTGGTTATTATCAAATAGAAATTGCATTAGAAGACCAAGAAAATACCACTTTTACTTGTCCCTTTGACATCTATGCTTTTCGTAGAATGCCATTTGGATTATGTAATGCCCTTGCTACTTTTCAACACTGTATGATGAGTATTTTTAGTGACATGGTTGAAAGTTGCATAGAGGTTTTTATGGATGACCTAACTATTTTTGGATCTTCATTTGAAGCATGCTTAATGAATTTAGAAAGAGTATTAATTCGCTATGAGGAAAAAATTTGGTTTTAAATTGGGAAAAATGCCATTTCATGGTACCATCCAGTATTGTCTTAGGGCATATTATCTCTTCTAAAGGAATAGAGGTTGATCAATCTAAGATTGAATTAATCTCTAAATTACCTGCCCCTAAGAAAATAAAGGATGTGAGATCTTTCCTTGGTCATGCTGGTTTTTATAGGAGGTTCATACAAAAATTTTCGAACATATCTAGACCACTATGTGCCCTTCTAGTTAAAGATACCCCCTTTGAGTGGACTCAAGCTTGTCAAGAGGCCTTTAAAACGTTGATTGGCAAGCTTACTTTCGCACCTATAATGTAGTCACCAGATTGGACTTTACCTTTTGAAATCATGTGTGATGCTAGTGACTACTCTGTAGGTGTTGTTCTTGGACAGCGAAGGGAGGGAAAACCCTTTGTCATTTACTATGCTACTAAGACTTTAAATAGTGCTCAAATGAATTACTCCACAACTGAAAAAAATTGATGGCTGTAGTATTTGCTTTGCATAATTTTTTGCCTATTTAATTGGTTCTTCTATCCTTATTTTTACAGATCATGCAGCCCTCAAGTACCTTCTCACAAAGAAGGATGCTAAGGCACGACTAATACGATGGATCATACTCCTACAAGAATTCGACATCACCATCAAAGACAAGAAAGGAGTGGAGAATGTAGTGGCTGACCATCTATCTAGGCTCACTTATGAGGACACTTGCGAAGACATACCAATCAAAGAAGACTTTCCCGATGAGCATTTACTCTCCGTTACTTCGTTACCATGGTTTGCTCACATTGTGAATTATTTGGCTACAGGTGATATACCAATGGATTGGAGCACTCAAGACAAAAGGAAATTCTTATATAAGGTACATAATTTCTATTGGGATGACCCTTATCTTTTCAAGTACTGCCCTGACCAAATTCTAAGGCGTTGCATCCCTAATGAAGAGATTGCAAGTGTCTTAGAATTTTGTCACTCCTAAGCTTGTGGAGGTCACTTTTCAAAGAAAAAAACCGCTGCAAAAATTTTGCAGTGTGGATTTTATTAGCCTAACTTGTTTAAAGATGCAAACACCTATTGTTGCTCATGTGGAAGGTGTCAAAATTTAGGAGCTGTGTCTCGCCGAAATATGATGCCCCTAAACCCTATTTTAGTAATTGAAATCTTTGATTGTTGGGGCATCGATTTTATGGGACCCTTTCCTCCTTCCTTCGGATACCAATATATCATCGTGGCAATAGATTATGTATCTAAGTGGGTAGAGGCAGCAGCTTGTCGAAGCAATGATAATGGAACGGTGATTAAATTCCTTACAAAAAATATGTTATCTCGATTTGGTACACCACGTGCTATAATTAGTGATTGAGGTACACATTTTTGCAACCGTTCTTTTGAAGCTTTGATGAAAAAATATGGGGTATTACATAAAATCTCTACTGCCTACCATCCTCAGACTAGCGGACAAGTAGAGCTTGCTAATAGGGAGATTAAACAAATTTTAGAAAAAAATAGTTAACCCCGATCGCAAGGATTGGTCGTTAAGACTAACTGATGCGCTTTGGGCTTACTGTACAGCCTTTAAAACTCCCTTAGGTATGTTGCCTTATCGGTTTGTTTTTGGAAAGCCTTGCCACTTACCCGTGGAGCTCAAGCATTGAGCTTATCGGGCCATTAAGTCTTTTAATTTTGACATGGGCGAAACGGGTAAGCTTAAGAAATATCAGCTGACCGAGTTAGAATAGTTAAGAAACGATGCTTATGAAAATTATAGAATCTATAAGGCTAAGATGAAAGTATTCCATGACAAAAACATTTTGAGGAAAACATTTAAACCCCATGATCGCGTGTTCTTATACGACTCTAGACTTCATAAGCATCCTAGAAAACTTCGGTCAAGATAGACCGGCCCTTTTATAGTGAAAAACGTTTTTGAAAATGGAGCGGTAGAAATTGAGGATACTAGAGATGGCCAGATCTTTAAAGTAAACAGCCAATGACTTAAGATCTTAATCGATAGACAAGATCCGAAAGTGAAAGACATTATGCTTATGGATCTGGTCTATTCACCTTGACCACACAACAAAGGTACGTTTTTGTTTTTATTTTTTGATTTGTTTGTTCTGTTTTCAAGTAATTTTTACTCAATCTTAATTGTTAGTTTTCAGTTTAATTTAAATTTTTAGGATTATTTTTTTATTTGGCTGACTTTATTTTATTTTTCTCTTTCTTTTTTGCAACCCAACAAACTTTTCTTGTAGAAACCAGGATTTGCGCATAGCACCAGGCCCAGCGTGCCTGACCCAGTGCCGCGCCCCTGCATCTGGCATGCTGAACCACCAAGATTGTAGGCTTCCAAGCCCATCAGCCCACGCTGCAGCACCCACCTGAAATCTTACTTTTTAAAACCCTACATTCTGTCTTCTTCTTCATTTCCACTTGAACAAAACACAACAACCCCATTTTACTCTCTCTTCTTCAACCCTCACATACCCACTTCCTTTTTCTTTCAAATTTCTTATTTCTCCCATCGTCTATTGCTAAATTTCTCACTAATTTTACAGATTTTGCTAGAAATCTCTCTCAAAAGTTTGGTTCCAAGAAGATTTTGGATTCATCAAGAACACTTCAAGTTGGTGGTTAGTCTTCTTTCTCCCCAACTTTGGACATCAAATCAGAATTTCAGCAAGAGGAATGGCATGCAATTCACCGAGTAGTGCACAATCATCAACACCTGTGAACTCGTGCTTACAAAGGGAGTTTCCTTTACTTTCTCTTTAACATTGAGGACAATGACATTTTTTAAGTTAGGAGTGGAGGAGACGTATTTCTTTTGCATTAAATTGCTTGGTGTTACCTTCCCTTACCTTTTGTTTTAAGCATGCTTTGTGTTTGCCTTGGATGTAATTCACATATCAATGATATAAGCTTAATTGAGATAATATATAGCATTTAGAAGTAGTTAAATCTTGCTTCAGTTTGAGAATAATTTAAGTGTCAATCTTGATTTGGTTAGAGACTCTAGTTTGTGGTAAGATTGTATGATTAATCTAAAGCATTTAGAAAAGTTTTATGTGTGATTTCCTTGTGAATATTTTGCGGTCTCGACAAGCTCTAGAATTTATTTAATAATCACTTGAGGCAAATTCCTAGAATGCACACTACTTATGATATGATATAGGCCATTTTTGAACCGTTTGAGCCTTTTAAACTTACCATTGCTGTATCTATCACTAGTTACCTGTTTGAGCCTTTCTCTTGAAAAAGAATTTGAGCCTTGTTTCTTTCAAAAACCCATTTACTTACCCTTATGAGCCTAAAAATATTTTATCCTTACCCTTCTTTTAAAAGAACTTAGTTGTACACATTTGTTGAGAAGCACTTAAGAGGAGTAAGGATGGAAATATGAAAAACCATAACTCAAGTATATTAAAGAAGATAAGTCGGGGGTTGTGGAAAATAAAAGAAAATGAAAATGAAAAAGGAGATGAATGGGTATTTTCCAAAAATAGAAAAGAAAACAGAAAAAGAAGTGAATTATGGCAAAGAAAGAAGAAGAAGAAAAGAAAAAAATGGTGATCTATTGAGAGAAATGCTCGAAGAATGGTTGCAAGAGTTGGGTATTGAAGTAAAGTTATCCAGTGCTTAAAAGTGGTTGTATTTAAAGCTAAGAGATTAAGTTCTTTTACTTGCAAATCCTTCCTGTTCTTCCTTAACCCTTACCTTAGCCTAACATTACAAGCTTATTAAAGACCTATTGATCCAATGAAGTGTGATTTTTCTACAATAGTGAAGAGTAATTTGACAAATAAGCCTATGGAGCTTGTTTATATGATAGATGTCACACAATTTATTATGTTTTTAGAGACCAAGACTTGTATTCATGAATGTTATGCATAAAATCATCCAGGTGTTCGGATTAATGGATTGTGGTAAGATGGATAAGAAGAGTCGATAACGATTTCAAGATTGATGCTTGGATTACTTTTGGACTTAAATAATATTTAATGATTCTATGTACTGCATATTATGTGCAATTTCTTAGACAAAAATGTGAATTGCTCCTTGTTTAACACTAGCATCGCTCTACCTTGTTTTGATTCCTACCATAGAATTCATCTCTTATTTCGCTTGAATTGCTAGGGACTAGCAATAAGCTAGTTAGGGGTTGTGATAAGAGCCACAAAATGCATCTCAACAGTCCTTAATCGTTAGCATTTTAGGGTTGATCTCGGTCTTAATCGCACTTTTACATGTTAATAACTCTAAAGTGATATTCATAAATCATTGACTTAATTTGATGCATTTTCAGGTGCCTTGAAGTCCAAAAGAAATGGAAAAGATATCATCGCTTAAAGCACAAAGTTTTGATACATATAGGAGTGGAAGAGTGGTTACAAAGAGACAAAATAATGAAATGCATTCAAAACCCAAGAGCCAAAGCATGCCAAGACCAAGAGAAATTGTTTCAGCACTTGAAAAAGCTAGGAGCATCAGTGTGCGCCGCAGTGCGGCCAGAGCAGCGCCACACTGCCCAACACTGCACCTCTTACCATCCCTCCTAGTGTTGTGGCGTGGCTAGGGCACCGCTGCACCGCCCAACAAGGCACACTATCAAACTTTGGGTGAGCGCTGAGGCGCCCAGAAAGGAGAGGTGGGGCACGCACACGGTCTCCTGACCTAATTAGGACCTCTAAGTGACTATTTTGAGCCCACAAATACCCTTGAACCCTTGTACTATAAATAGGGCACTTAGGGTTGAAGAGAAAAAAAAGAATCAAGGTCTGGAAACTCAAAGAAGCAGCCTCATTCTCCTTCATCAAAGCGTTCAGCCATGAGTTCCATGGCGAACTAATCTCCAAGCAAGGCGAAGGGATGAATCCCTAGGTTTTGTTGTTCTTTAATTCCTTTATTAGTTCAGTTGTAATTGGGATTTATTGTCAAATATTGTTATGACTTATTCTTTAATCTAATTAGAAGATTTCCTTTCAATCCGGTGATTGTGTCTTTCTCTTTGATATAAGTTTAGTCATGTTTGTCTCATGTCAAGGTTGTTTGGATGTGATTGAGTCCGGTAGACTTATTCTCTTGGGTTGTCCATTACTGCAATATTGTCGTTAAAGATACATTGTCGTTTCTTGATAACTCTATAGTTTAGGCCATGTGTGTTTAACCAATAAAGATGAGTAAGTCATATCAATTACATTGGGGTTTGTATATGAGCTTTAATTGAATATCCACCGATTGCTTATTTGGGATGTGAAACTTGCAATCGAGATAAGAACAACTGAATTAAGATTGGAATAAAGGCAACGAGCCTAGGGAGGACTCCCGGAACCTTGTTGTTACTCTATTATTATTATTCTCAACGTGTTACATATTCTGCTCTCAATTACTTCATTATCAAAACTTCATTTATTCTTACCCGATCTTATTATTCGTGTTTAGGTTTACATCTTCTCTTATAGTTAACTTGTTTTCCTATGGAATCGACACCCCAAAGCTATGCCACAACTACCATGTTACTCTTTGGGCGTAATCAGTTACCAATAGGATCAAAGAAAGCATAGAAAAAAAAGGCTTTGATTCCTATAGAGTGGAAAGGAAATCGATGTTGGCTCTGATACCATGTAAAATATTTTTTTTGTGTATTATTAAGATTACAAGGAGGTATATTTATACAAAAGTATTCCCACAATTATAGGAGATCTAATAGCTGATTCTCCTTGATTAAATGAGATCAAATATTAGATGAGGATTTATAGGAAGAGGTTACGATAACAGCAACACTCTTTCCTATTTACACGAGATTGAGGTTGACTGTTTCCAACAATAAGTCACTGGTATTACAAAATATATCATAAATACAAATGTGCAAACACTTAATGGACCCAATTAAAAAACGGTTTCTTGATATCTAAAAGCCAAAGTGACAAGTTTGAGTGAGTGAAATTAAGATTAATTATTCAAAGTACTTTAAGCCCCATTTGGTTTGGTAAAGATTAAAAAAAGAATAAAATATGGTCGATGCTCTATAGTTAAAACTTGTGGGCGATTCAGAAGATGAAATGGTAATAATTTTGTTATTAAAGTATATTATTATGTGTTCAATAGAAAAAATTATCATCAAATTTGAGAAATATAATTGTATTTTACACCCAAAAAAAATGTCATATTAAATTTGACAATTTTGTTTCTTTTAATTAGAAATAAAACAACATAATTTACTAACCAAAATACAAGCATTTCATTCTTTCAATTCTTTCAAGTTTCGTTTTTAAATATTAATCAATTATGTATTTTAATTAAAAAAAGAAAGAAAAATATGCATATATGAGTTTGGATCAATACGGGCTTAATGAGATCACGAACTTACAATTACACATTTAACTGTTGGGTTATTATTGACCATAATTTGGCATTTTTTTGCCGACTTAATTTCACCATTAATGGGTATGTAACTCCGAGGTCCAAAAGTTTATAAAAAGTCCAAGAATTTCACCACCACAAAATATAAGCATATTTCATACATCCTCATACCTTCTTCTTCATCCTTTTCCATGTATTCTATATATTTTCTTACTAGTAGTTTGAGGCAAGAAATGTGGTATGGGGCACCTTTGCTCAATGAGATAGTGCATGTGTTATTCAGCAACAACGAAGAGAACGCAGACGACACAACCATGAAACTGTTGTGTTAGGTATGATGACCCAAGTTTTGAGAGAAACTTGGGCTTAGAGAGTCTACCAAGCAAAGGCCCAATATATGATGTAGGAGACCATATGAACCCAAAAGCTTAAGCTAATGGGTTCTGGTTCCACCACCATATATATGCCATTCACTTAACTGATTTTTTCTCCATGTGGGATTGATTTTCCACATCTCTTTACTTATATGTGAATATTCCCAACAATCTCCCCCTCACGTGTGAGTCTCTATTGCTCCACTCACCATCATGCTTAAACTAACTCCAAACTTGCACCATAGTCTAATAGGCACACCTGGAAAGTCACCCGTTCTCCTATCATGGTTAGAGAATCATACACGACTTTCAACAACAAGCTTCAATTACTACACCTTTCGAACCACACAAACTTCACCGTGCGAGCATCATCTGTTCGCTACAAAAGTCACATTGTTCGCGCTATATGAGTCCCTTGAGCTCCCCCTGTTGTTTGATTATGTCACCATATATCACCGTGAGCATCCCGAAGTTAACCACATGATGTGGTCATGCCTAGCTGAACCATCGGCTCTGATACCACTTGTTAGGTATGATGACCCAAGTTTTGGGAGAAACTTGGGCTTGGAGAGTCTGCCAAGCAAAGACCCAATATATGATGTAGGAGACCATATAAACCCAAAAGCTTAAGCTAATGGGTTCTGATTCCACCACCATATATATGCCATTCACTTATCTAGTTTCTTCTCCATGTGGGATTGATTTTCCACATTTCTTTACTCACACGTGAATATTCCCAACAATTCAATAGGGCTACGTCCTGCTAGAAGTTTCTTATTATCAACCTCATAAATCTCTCTGTTACAATGTATGCTTAGTATATAAAGAGTATTTATATGCAACTTAAGACGTCCTAATTAGGGTCTAATTAGGATTTTCGATATACTACAAAATTACGGCTCTTCATGGGCCCAAGCCCAAACCGCCAAGCAAAAAAGCAGGCCTAACTCATATACATGGCTTAAAAGTTTCGGGGCGCTGCCCCCTAACCCCTACCCACTCCCTTACCAGGGAGTGGGACCCTGTATTCGTCCGGGGTTCTACAGATCTGGTCCAGTGAAGTATGCACCAACTCTAACAATCTCCCACTTGGTAAATACTTCACACACATGGTAAACTTCCCAAGACTCTGTTTCTTCAAGACCATCTCAGTAGCACACCACTCAAACTTTGCTAGACTAACTGCTTTAGTCAAGAAATCTGCATTGTTCACTATTATATCGACTTTCTCCAAGATTATCACATTTTCTTCAATCCTTTCCCGGATGAAGTGATACTGGATATCAATGTGCATCGTCCGTGAATGAAATGTAGGATTCTTTGCTAAGAAGATTACACCTTGATTGTCACATTTTACCTTCACTGCTTTTTGTTTAAACCCAAGCTCAACACATAACCTTTGAAGCCAAACCACTTCCTTTTCAGCATGAGTTATTTCCATATACTCTGCTTTTGTTGATGAAAGGGCAACAACACTTTACCTTTTGCTCATCCAACTTACTGCCCCACCAAATTGATTGAATACATACCCGCTTGTAGACCTCCTGCTATCAATGTCTCCTCCCTAGTCAGCATCAACTGATCCTACAATATAAAGATTCTTTTTACCTCCCATACCTCCATAACATAATGCAAACTCTGATGTGCCACGAAGATATCTAAGAACTCTCTTGATTGCAGTCCAATGCCCATTACTAGGATTAAACATATATCTACTAAATACTCCCACTGCTTGGGAAATATCTGGTCTCGTACACACCATGGCGTACATCAAGCTTCCAACCGCACTAGCATAAGTTACGTGTTCCATATCTTTAGCTTCTTCCTCCGTCTTCGAACATTGTTCCGCAGATAACTTGGTTCCTAAAGGCATGGGACTCCCTACCGGTTTGCTGTCAAACATATTGAATTTCTTTAACACTTCTTCAATATACTTCTTCTGACTTAGCCATAGTTTTCGATTTTCACGATCCTTCTTTATCTACATGCCCAAGATAAAATTTGCTGGCCCTAGGTCTTTCATATCAAACTGCCTTACCAAAAATTCCTTCATAGTGCTAATAATCTTCCTGTTATTTCCAATCAATAGCATATCATCCACATACAAGGTTAAAATAACAAAATTAGCCCCTAACCTTTTCACGTAGATGCAATGGTTAGCATAACTGCGAGTGAACCTAAGTTGAATGGCATATATATCAAACTTCTAGTACCACATCCGTGGTGACTACTTTAGTCCGTATAGAGACATCTTCAATTTACAAAACCAGCTCTTCCGTGCCTTTGTTCACAAAGCCTTCGGGCTGTTTCATATAAATTTCCTCCTCTAAGTCCCCATAAAGGAAAGTTGTCTTCACATCCACTTGCTCAACCTCTAGATCATAAGTAGCCGCCATGGATAAGACACATATGATAGATGTCAACTTTGCTACCGGAAAAAATATCTCACCATAGTCAATTCCCTCTATTTGCAAGTACTCCTTTGCAACCAAACGTGCCTTGTACTTTTCTACCATTCCTTCTGCATTTGTTTTCTTTTTAAAAATCCATTTGCACTAATTGTCTTCCTATCTTTAGGCAATTTCACAAGGCTCCATATTTCATTCTTATCCAATGCTTGCATTTCCTCTTTCATAGCATCCTCCCACAGATTTGCCTCCTCCGAGATCCTTGCCTCTTTCACTGTGCTAGGATTATCACCAGTAATATTTAAAGCATATAATGCACTGCAAGCAATAGGGCCCTGATGTGTGGTCTCCTAACCCATGTAGATCTCCTTATGATAAGCATGGTCTCTACCTCCGAGCCAGCATCTGAATCCTTATCCTCTACATCAAAAACATGAATATCTTGCTCATACCCAACTGACTCAGTATCTGAAGTATCTGGTGCAGTTTGTGGGGTAGTCTCCCATTCTTTGTCTCCCAGGCTAAGATCAATCTAAATCTGTTTTGGTTGTTCCGGTACATCTTGGACAGTCACCACATCCCTTTGTGTTTCTCTGAACACAACATCTTTGTTGTAAATTGTACTCTTATTTTTTGGACTCCATAACTTATACCCCTTAACCCCATCCTTATAACCAATGAAGATGCACTGCACTAATTTGTTCTCAAGTTTGTTTTTCTTTTCTTTTCGCACATGCATATAAGCATCACACCCAAACACCCTAACATGAGCCAAACTTGGCTTCTTCCCGAATAATGCCTCAAACGGTGTTTGATCCTGTAAAGCTGATGTAAGCGACCTGTTCTTCAGATAACATGCCGTAGCTACAGCTTCTACCCAGAACACCAGCTTCAAGCCTACACAACTCAACATACTCCTCGATTTCTCCATGAGTGACCGATTGAGTCTCTCAGCCACCCCATTCTGTTGAGGTGTATATGGAGTTATTTTCTGTCTTGCAATGTCGTTTGCCACACAGAATTTCTTATCTGAGCAAAATTCCTTTCCATTATCTGTTCTCAGTACCTTTATCTTTCTTTCCATATGATTTTCTATCAATGCTTTAAACTCACAGAACTTATCAAATGCTTTAGCTTTACTCTTAATGAAATAAATTCATGCATACCTTGAAAAATCATCAATGAAAGAGACATAGTAGCTTGATTTTCCAAGAGATTGGACTGAAACTGGCCCAAACACATCACTATGTATTAAATCCAGAATATCCCTTGCCCTCGTGCCAACGGACTTAAAACTCACACGGTTCTACTTACCCTATAGACAATGCTCACAGAAACCGAATCCCATGGAGCAATCTGGGACTCCCTTCACCATCTGCTTTGACGATAAATTAGATAGTCCATTTTCAACGATATGCCCAAGCCTCTGATGCCACAACATAGAGGACGTCGCCTCATCAGCAGTCGCCTTTTCAGAGATAAAACCTCCACTGCACTGATTTTGTACTGTATTTCCCAATAGCTTGTACAATGTACCATACTGAACACCTCGTGCAATTACTAATGATCCATGAGTCATCTTGCACAAATTTTTGTCACTGCTAAAATTCACTCCCCCATCTGCCATCTTGCTGACTGATATTAGGTTCCTGTTGAGACACGGGATATACATCACGCCTGAAAGTGTTCTGATTATCCCATCATTCATCCTCAATTTTACCTTCCCATGACCAATAATTTTCACTAGAGAGTTATCTCCCAATAAAACATTTCCCCCATCAAAGGTTTCATACTCACAAAACCAATCCCTGTGAGGTGTCATGTGAAAGGATGCTCATGTGTCAATTATCTAAACACTCTGATATGATTGAGCCAAACAGGATGCCATATTTAAGTCACCAGCATCATCATCATACTGGTTCTTGTTGCCTGAAGCTGATATCTCGCTTATTCGCTTTTCAGGGTTCATACTCTTACTTTTGCACTCCTTCTTTAGATGCCCAGGCTTTTTACACTTCCAACACTTCAACCCAAATTTATCCCAACTTTTCGATATTCCCTTGAACTTGGGTTTATCACTAGACCACTTATAGTCTTTATCATGGGTTCGCTCTCTCACAGATAAGGCCTCATTTGACGAGTTTTTTGTACCCTACCGCTTCATCTCCTCAAACAATAGGGCTACCACGACATTCTCAAAAGATAGATCAGTCATACCACTACCAATCGCAACTATCAAGTTATCCCACGAATTAAGCAGTTAACAGAGCAACGTAATAGCTTTATCGTCATCTGTCACATCAATACTAATAGATAATAACTAACCTATCAAAGTGTTGAACTCATGTAGATGAATAGAGAAAGAATCACCCTCAGCCATCCGAAGGTTGTACAACTTATTTTGTAGAAACAGTTTACTTACCAGAGATTTACTCTGATAAAGGCTTTCCAGCTTCTTCTAGAGATCTATCGCAGTCTTTTCTCCATAAAAGTTTATCAGGACAGAATCGGCCAGGCACAGCCGAATCAGACTTCGTGCCTTCCAATCGAGCTTCTCCCACTCCATGATGGTCACTGAAGATGATGTTGAAACCACCACCGACAATGCCTCTGTCGTGGACGTTGTACTCTTTGGTATCTCATCGACTATCGCTGTCCACAGATCCCCTTATCCATGAGTAGATCCTCCATCTTCAGTCTTCATAACTCGAAGCTCTTCCCTCCGAACTTCTCGATTTCAATCCGTGATCTAATCAACATCTCTGATCGTTAATCCTCGAACACAAGGACTCTGATACCAATTGAACGATTTAAGACATATCAATCACGCGAATTATAAACAGAAAGAAAAGAAGACAAAATTTACCCAAGTTCACCCAAGAATAGGGCTACATCCTACTAGAAGTTTTTTATTATCAACCTCACAAATTTTTTTGTTACAATGTATGCTAAGTACATAAAGAGTATTTATATACAACTTAAGACTTCCTAATTAGAGTCTAATTAGGATTTCCATTATGCTGCTGAACTACAGCTCTTCATGGACCTAAGTCCAAACTGCCAAGCAAAAAACCAGGCTCAACTCATGTACATGGCCTAAAAGTTTCGGGGGCGTTGCCCCCTAGCTCCTGTCTGCTCGCTCATCAGGGAGTAGGACCCCGTGTTCGTCTGGAGTTCTACAGATCTGGTCCCGTGAAGTATGCACCAACTCTAATATGTTGCACCGATAAAGTTTAATTACTTACGTGGCGGCGCGAGACATTCTAAAGATAGCGATTGATTCATGACTCAATCCATCCTCTTTGAGTTATAGGTGAAAATTTTCTATTATTTTACATATGTTATAAAATTTATTAATTTTATTTTACATATAATTTTTATATATGAATAACAATATAATATAATATCATTTTATTTTAATTATATTCATTGTGCAAACCAAACATGTTTTAATGTCTCAACACAGTTTGCAGTAAGCTGGGGATTCCGCATAATACATAATGGGATGATCGAAGGTATTACTTGCAAGGAAAGAAAAGAATGTTTGATTAAAATTATACTAACAAAAATCTAGAATGAAAATATTGACCTATTAGGAGTGGTAGGAGTGGCCAACTGCTCGGCTTAACAACATTTTCGGCTTATGATTTTTAATTTTTCTTACAGAGTAATAATAAAATTTAAAACTGTTTAGTGTTTACTTAAATAACAACAACAGTTTTTTTAACACAAATTTATTAATTAAAAACTTCAAAATGAAGAGGGATGGGGTTTCTTTCTTCTTCCCGATGCATATGCCTGTAATTCTGTTGTCCTAACTGTTTACCCTTTTGTTGTCTCCACAATTCTTTATTTGGAAGTTGAAAAAACAAAGCCCATATCTTTGAACATTTGCAAGTGCACTTTATGTCCACTTATTATAGAGAAGAACCACTATAGTTGAATGGTTACCATCTTCGAACTATACTCAAAAGTGAGTAGGAGACATCAGCCATCATGCAACATGGTTAAATTGATGGCCCAGTCATGTAGTAGTTCTTATCCAAAAAAGCTAACGGAATTCCCGATTAACAAGCAATGTTATGAATAGTTATGATATGACTTGTATGTTTGACTTGACTGTCTATCTGGAATGAGAAATTTTACATCAATTATAAATTATCACGTCATATTTAATCGGTTCATTCAAACATTTACAAAGAGCTTTAATTTTCAAGAGCTTAAATCATCAAGCACGTAAAAAAACACAAGGAAATCTAAACAAGTGTGAAGCCTATTGACTCTTTTGTCCACTTTCATTTGAGATCAAGTTGTCAATACTCTCAAATTGATTTCCTTATCAAACTTTATTTGTGTTCGTTCAAGATGAAGTTGTTAAAACACTTGCGAACCGATTCTTCCATCAAACCTTGTTCATGCTCATTTGTGATCAAGCCTTCACCAACAAAATCCATCAACACAGCTAAAGTCCTCAAGACGAAATCATCAAGAATAAGCTACTAAAACCCTTAAACAAATTCGTCAAGAAAAGAAGAATCAAAGGATCATTTTTATATTGATATGATACTAATGGAGATTTTAACTCACAAATTTTCAAGTCAATAAAATTGATATTTTGCACCTATCTCTTGTCTTTTTGGCACGAAATTTGTGTATACAGGCTGGTTTCATCTTTTTCTGTATTTTTTGCCATTTTCTTGATGGTGAACATGTACAATTACATCGGTTGCAATTGCGTGTAATAATTTTTTTTTACTCAACTTCGGCTCAAGTGATATGGGCATATAGAAAATTTGGGTTCCATCTCCCTTCCCAACAATATATAAAATAAAAACTTTACGCTATTATTAATAAATTTTTATTTTTATATAAACTATTATATATGTATATATCTTGTCATATATTTATTTTTAATATTTCGTAATAATAAAATTTATATGAAGTCTTCAATAATATTGTAATTTAGTAAATAACTAGGTAGGAATTCATACATGCAATTAGATAGACAGAAAAAGAGAATTTTTAGTCAACCAAAAGCTAGGTCCGGTCTACCAAACCTTCAAAAGATAACACCAGTTCGGGCAGAGAAAAAACCCAATCGATCGAAATATAGGTCTTATCAACTGGACCAATGTTTTGAAATTTAAACTTACAATTTTTAAATAACTGGTTGTCCTAATATGGATTGGTGTTTAAGCACCTCTTAGCCTTTTTAAATAAACAAGATTGTCTAAATAATAAACGAACTTCAAAAACAACTTTCTAATAACTTCATTTTTCTTTTCTCTCTCCTTCTCGTAATTCATTAATATCATTTGTGTGTATTATTGTTTCTGATTAAGATGAGAAGAAGAGTGCAACTTCTTCTTGTTGTGATAAACATTCAATACAAGACAAATGGAGTCGTTTCATTCACGTATTGTTACGTGTCTTCCGCCAACGTTTTCATAAAGTGCTGTAATGTTAAAAAAAAAGACATCATTTATCGACATTTTCAAATATCATAATACGTAAAACCTATTTCATATTACGACACTTGTAAATACCAAAATATGTTAAAAACCCATTTAATATAAAAATATGACAACATACATGCCTTATAAGCGTCACAAAATAACAGTGTCATGTAACCGCGCCTTTAAACGCCTCTATTTTGACACTGTCATATATTGGTGCTTTGAAGGGGTCGAAATAAAAATTAAAAAACCCGGGTGTCTTGTGGGCTTTAGTAAATTTTCAAAGGCCTCGTACGCGTGCAGACTCCGGAGTCTTCTGCTCAAGCATGTGTTCTTCCTCATCAACGAGGTTTGGTTCTTCGTCTCTAATTTGTCTCTTGATCTGCAGTAGCCTTCTAGGATTTTCAGTGTCTTTGGTAGTAAATTTGTATGCTTATACTCTCGTTTGGTTTCGTAGATTTGTTCGTGCGCAGACTCGAGAACCTTCCTTATCGAGTGTCTCTTCTTCCTCATCAACCAGGTTTTCTTCTTCGTCTCTAATCTGTCTCTCGATCTGCAGCAGTCTTCTAGGATTTTCTGTATCTTTTGTAGTTTGTATGTTTATACACTTAGTTTGCTTTTGTAGATTTGTTTGGGTTAGTGGGAAAATTGGGTTTTTCTCTTTCACTGGAAAATATTTTCTTACTAATTTTCTTATAGGTATCTGAACTTTGTTAAACATGACCATATTTTGCTTCTTTTTTCTTCTTTTTTTTTGAATTGTTTTGATGTGGAACCCAGTACTAGTTACCATGGAGAAAAAGAATCGAGAAATCAAAATTGTATCCTACAAAATCCATCTTGTTCAAAGCAATAGCTAGCTGACTGATTTTCTTTCTGTTGGAAACAACTAATGGATTCAATAAATATTTGACCTTTCTTTTTATTCAAACGATTTACTAATATACAATACAATGAATATATACAATCGAAAAATAAAAGGAAAAAGGATCAAGCTCAGGATTTTTCTTGTCATTTTTATTTTTAACTTACTCACAGCACCACACTAAATATTTTGCATATCCAACTGCCCCCGCAAATTATTCTATAAAATCTTGAGAGGGGTGAATAAATGTAATCATTCAAATAATTGTGCATGATAACCTACTTTCAACTTTCAAGATTCAAACTCTATGCTAGTCAAGAAATTTATAAACAAAACAGAAGATCTGGCTTCAAGGGCAGTTGGAAGTGAGCCATGTCAAGCCAATAAGGTCTGTGTTTTTAGTAGTACTTGTCTTTTAATTACAGTGTTTGATAATAAGAATGCAAGTCTAATTAAGCCTGCCTTTTTCTTTTTCTTTTTTTGTAAATACGGTTCCTCTCTTTACTCTATGCCATCATGAAGTCAGAAATTAAAGCTGTGCTTAATTGATCCCTAATCTATAACTTGTCTTTTTTTGTTGTCATATGTAGAGAAATGTAAATGGAGAGACCTGGTTTCTTCAGTAGGATTAGTTTGTTTTGGTATTTGATAGCAGTAAACTACCATAAAATTACCATTCATTTATCATTATTGATTAGTAAGGACAAAAGAATCATCATGCAAGCACATGAGTCCTTGGTCTTTGAATCCCTGGCCTCACTTCCCCACATTTCACGCATACATCCACTCCAGTTCACTGCATCCCTTACATGATCCCTGCACTGCATCCTCAACTATGGAGTATCTTATATAGTAATTGTTTTCTTTATATTTTCCTTGCAATCTTACTGTCTGCATATATATAATAAGCTAGATTCCATTATTCTCATCATTTATGTGCGATAATTTATGTCTCTTTGTTTATTCCTTTCGTCATGCCCCTTGGAGTAGCTCCAGAGATAACATACGGTAAGGGTGCACGTGAATATTATTTCTATACTGCCAAAAATCTCTGCTGCAATATCACCATGGAAATCATCACTCTTTTTTTCTTGGCCTGCTTAGTAAATGCTATATATTATTAGTAGATAAATTCTTACATACTCTCTTGTGTAGAAGTATCAATTAAGTAGAAAATCCCACTTGCAAGTGGGCTTTCTTTTAAAAGAGTTAAAATCTTTTGCAAGTATTATCTGAAAATGGAGAGGAGGAGAAGGGTGTGGAGATGGAGAAGAACCTTATCCCCTTGCTTCATATATTCTTTTGGGCCATATATATATAGGATCTGTCTTCATCACCTTTATTCACAAGATAATCAACTTGACGTATTTTAATTGATTCATTTATACATTTCTCACCTTTCTTCGCCTTCTATATAAGGCTCGTATGGATCTCACCTTCGTGAAAAATTCTTACATTTTCCGGGAATAGGAACTCAATCTCGTCTCTCCATCAATTGTTGTTAATGCTCTTAGGGAACATGTAAGAATTTCTCCACTTTCATCTTCCTTTGCCTGCCCTCTGCATATATGAGGCTTATGAATCTTCCCATTTCATTCCATTCACTCTCCCATACCCCTGCAACCACCCTACGTTAAAGCTCCCAATAAGAGTCTTTTCTCGATCCCTTTTGCTTAAATTATAAATAGTAAATAGTAAATGGAAGCTGCAGCCTCTGCTCCTAAAGAAAAAACATCTCATTTATGGCCTTGCGTGAAGGCGCATAAAAAGTATATGCAGCCAAGGATGACTTGCCGACTCTTTTGTTTTCCTTGTTGAAATGGAAGGATTGAGCGAGATCAAATTGGCAAGTTGTCCTTGGCTACATGTTTCTTTCTACTCCACATGCTAGGCCTTTGGTGAAACTATTTTAGTATTATTTATATCAATGAGTAGCTTCTTCTACAACATTAAAGAGCTGAGGTACTCCTATATATTACTCCTACTATCTTTGAGATTTGAATCGCACTTAATTTGTGCTTAATACACTTTTCTTTTTTGCACTTCGCCAACTGATCCTGTAAGCTTAAATATTGGAAAGAGCTTCTTCAATTTTTACAGTACCTCTTTTGTCTACTTTCCACTGTAATATCCACATATGGATATTTGATTTCTTCACTGCTATTTTGATCTAAAGCACATCTAAAGCATATTTACTGCAGGCTGAGTATTTTTTATTATAATGTATTTCCCATTGGAGTACATTCTTATTTCATGTGACTACATATGGTATCCATGTCACATTGTACGTTGATTTTCTCGTGCTGTTTAGGTATTGAGCCATACGAGTGTGAACATTATCTAGTTGGTACTCTTGTTTTGGTGGTAAATGATTTGATTACAATTTTATTTTATTTTCTTAAATGGAATGTGAATACAAGTCAGTGCAATGTAGGACATTCTTGCGCACAAAAATGATTTACTCAAGAAGATGGTCTGAAACGGAGGTAAGGGTAGACTTAAGTTTACTTGGGATGAGGTAGTTAACAAAGACGATCTCTAATTCATCGAAGCTACGCTTGTTTCTTATTCCTTTTGCTTTGCCTTGTAACCTTTAGCCTACCAGCTATAGTTTGGGATCGAGTTACTCTTCTGCTATCTACTGTGAACTGTCATACTCTGCCGTGCAGCACTTGTACCAGCTGTGGGGAGGCACAAACCCTTGGCTTCCCTCTATATTTTTAGTTGTAATGCAGATTCTGGGTTGATCGTGTTCCCAGAAGAATCTTGACATTTTGTGTCTATCAGTAGAGTTATAGCAGAATTACCTTAATTATTCCTCTTCCTTTTAGATATGGATAGGAGGCACCAATAAGCTAGAAAAGGATTTAGTTACCATTTAAATTCAATGCTAACTCGAGTCTGCTTTGCCCTAAAATGTAGAGTTGTATTTTTGTTCTGATGTTGTGTGCCTGTAGAAGGTGAAGTTGCATATTGGTTCTGGCCTTTTATTCTTTTACTTTTACAATTGATGTTCCCCTTTCCTTTTACATTATGTAGAGCTAGAAAGAAATTAAGACCGGTGCATGCAGAAAACTAATAGTTTCTTCATGTAAATAACGTTAAATTGTTTTTATTCTCATTGCAGCCATGTAAAAGGACAGATTTTTGTAGCTTTGGTTGATTTTTAATGATGTTATTTGCATACTCAAAATGTGTATATATCCATAGTTGAATGTGTATATATGAACAATTTGTGACTTGGGTTTACCTTCACCTGATAATTGATAGGAGTAACTTAATTTTTCTTTTATTTTTTTTTTTTGGGTAATAGACCCAAAACCGTTCTTTTATCACTTATCTGTGTCACAGGGAAGAAGTTTTTTTTTCCTAGCTTTTAACCAATTCTCTTGTACTTGATGATGGCACATTAGAACTATCAATCTTTGGGAGGGACTTCAGTGTTTCTTTGGTTTCTAGACACTCTGCATTTTGCTGGCACACGGTATGTTATGCTTTAAACATACTGGTCTCCAGAAATGGATTGTTGGTGTACATTGTTCGAACTTTAGGCTGGTATTTCTTTTGACTATTTATTGTCCTTGGTCTGAAAGTTACTAAATCAACTGCATGAATTATCACCTTCAGATGGCATTTTAGCTGTAATTCTTGTTCCTGTATTGCTTAGGATAATATGAAGTGCTTTTCAGAGGAGCTTCTGATTTTTCTTCAGATGCATGATAACTAATCTTTAATTGTTAAAGTTCCAAAAAACTATCTGGAGTTGGCTTTTGCTGGTCTGTGGCTGTTGATTTGTGTTTGTGTACTGTACTAATTTAGTGATATATGTTCCCATCAGAAATATTTGAAGTTTTCTAGAAACTGGAAAAGGTGTATATGCGCTAAAATTTTACTTATATTCACTAATTATTGTACTTTTAAATGTTGTGAAGATTTTGATTACATAGCCACTTACTGGAGGCTGAAAAACATCTTAATTGGGAAGCTCAATATGGTTTTCCATCAGCTGCCCTGAAGCCTGAACAAATTGGTTAGCAATGATGCCTTCGTTCCTCGAGGATGTACATCCACTAGCTACAGACAGATCATGGTTAGAAGGAATATCCATGGCAACATCTTCATTTGCACTCTAGGCTCTTTGACTGATCCTTCATGATTAGATTGATCAAATGCTTCATAGTTAACCGGATGGGATAATGGAGGCTCAACTTGTTAAAACATATTATGAGTTTCGATCACTGCTGCATCTCCAACTAAATTCCGGCAGACATGGATGGTAGAATACATGCATCTTGGAGGGCGTGATTCATTTTAGTTTTATGTATGTATTGTAATTGCAAGATGTATGATGTTACCTATAATTTTTTTTCTTTTTTGAATATTGTTTGATGGAATCTTGTTTTGAATTCTTTTCGATATCATGGAATAGAGAATAAAATTTCAAGAGTGTATTCATTGTTTTAGTTATAGCGATGCCATAAAAATTAATTTGAAAGTTATGCTACCTTTAGTTGCCAACGCATAGTATTTCTAAATTATGAGTAATTGTTGCTAGTACACTAATATTGTCACTAAAATCTCATAACGAATTTGTTGGATTTAGTTCATATTTTTGTGGGATCCAAGTAATTAGGTGAATATGACACTTGGGTGGCAAGAATTTGATTTTGTTACCAAGTAGCTTGGGATATATATATTTTATGTGTGTACATTGAGAATATGAGGGCAATATAGACACAAGGATGAGAGTGCTATTTGGATTGAGAGATAGTGTATGACAGTTCTTGAGATTGGGTTTTGGGGATAATAACTTAATTGTTATTTTTATGTACTCGTTATTTTCTTATAGTAAAGATATAATATTCATGTTCTTAAAGTAAATGTAAAGAAGTAATTTGATAAATATGACAAAGAATTAAAATAATATATATGAAAGATTTATTATTAAATAAAAGAATTATTTTGAAAGAAAAAGAAAAAAAAAAAGGAAGCGTCTTGGCATGGGTAAGAAAAAAAAAAAAGTGGGACAACACCACCCTTGGACACCCTTGGACACTAAGCACAATGTGAAGAATGGTACAATACTAAGCACCTAGAAGTTTAAAAACGGTGTTGAAATGGTGGCAGACCGTTTTTATATAAGAATTTAAATTTTTGTTTTGTTTTAGTATTTCTTACCAAATTCTGTTTAGTTTCTTTTTTTCTTCAATTTAAATTACTCTTTTTCTTTAAACACTTGGGGCCTCAAAAGAAGATTGAAAGATTGAAATTTTGAAGAAGTTTATGGGAGAATTTTAGTAGATTAGAGAAAAACTTTAAGAAAAACAAAAAGTAATAACGTGAATTTTATTTTTGAAATTATACATACATGAAATTACCCGGAATGTAGAAATTTAAAGGATATGAAGTATCGAAGAATTAAAGATTAAATAAATTTTTTAATATAATCTTATGTCAGGTGTTGACGATCATCAATTTGGTGAAATTGCTGAAAGGAGCAAGAAAGGCAAGGAGGTAATCTACGGGTAGCTTTAAGTGCTACGTGGTGAGTTATATTTACTTTTAGTAATCGAGATAAATATGAAATATAAAGTGATGATATTTGAAGTAATTATTGAACTACAATGATTGGATGATATATGAAAGTTGGTTGATTTATATTATATGAATAATTGATATGTTAAAAATTTATTATATGAGAAGTAATATTAAGGAAATAATGAGTTGATGAAATATATAATGAAATGATAAATGAAATTACTGACAAGCTATGATTGATAATTTGATATGATATACGACGAGGAGAAAATTTAATGAATATGATAAAAATAATAATTTTGAGAAAGAGCAAGATAGCTAAATTGAATGGTTGAATGTATGTTTGTTTTCATATTATTGCTTATATGCATAAAATAAAAGACCAGAAAGGCAACTGGTCTGTTTGTTTTCATATTATTGTTCATATGCATGAAATAAAAAAGATTTGGGAAGGCAGCTGGTCTAAATGAAAACAAAAGAACCGGGAAGGTATCTGGTCTAAATGAAAATAAAATAATGGTGAAGGCAGCTGGTCTAAATGGAAAAAAAAAAGAACTGAGAAGTTAGCATGTCTAAATGAAAATAAAATAACCAGGAAGGTAGCCAATCTAACTAAAAATAAAGAACCGGGAAGACAGCCGGTCTAAGCTGAAACATGTCGACATATGGGAAGACATTCCCAGATAATAATATGAAATGATCTGATGAGAAAGAAAGAAAGAAAATTTAAATTCATGCATTGCATTTGTTTTAATTATTGATTATTATTGATTGAGATGCTAAAACATCAGTCTTGATTGTGATATAATTGATAGACAAATGAGTCTCATAGAGAGATAGATATGATGATAAAGAAATATGACAATATGATATGATAAAAATTGATTTTCTTAATTGATTTTAATTGATTATATGTTGTAAACCTCATAACGAGGTAAATAATGATGTTGAATTGATAGTTTCAAGATGATTAACTATATGAAAATAAAGATTGATATATTTGATGATTAACTTAAGAAAAGATTGATAAATGATGAGAATTATGATATGAGTAGTGATAATAGAATGCTATTATCGAATTATATGAGATAATAGATGAATAAATATTGGAAGAACTATTTGAACAATTGAATTATAAGATGTGACTGGAAGTATACAAATTGAGTACTTCTAGTAAATTTAATTCACTGAGCTTGTGAAGCTCACTCCTCATTGTTAAATAATTTCATGTAGCGAGCAGGACAGATAGATTGGTGAATTGTGATTCAGACTGAGTGATTATCTGTAAGCCTCGTGGTCCACATCCTCAGACTAATGGAAGAAAAGGGAAAAAAATATTTGTAAATATTCATGCATAAAATGTAATAATGTGTATGTATATAATTTCAGTTGATGTATTTATATTGTTGCATATATGTGTTGTGCTAAGATTTTAAAACATGAAGACACCGTCTCGGGGGTGGCCAACCCAGGATGGGTCTTTACAATTTTGGCATAAGAGCATTAGGTTTTATGATTCGAGAGATTGCATAAAAAGAAAGAAAGTGGAAGATTTAAACAAACTACATTTTAATGTAGAGTCTGAGGATGACACGTGGACGTGCTAGAGCTAGAGGTAGAGTTCTGAATCAGAGAGAACATTGTAGATCCCAAATATTTAGAAGAATTGAAGCAGAGGGGAGGTCGAGTCTGTAGTTCATGTAAGGGAACAAGTTGCTAGTGTAGCTAGTACTAGTAGTGGTGGGAGAGAATATGATATTAGGAGGGATGAGTTGAGAAAAGTTCTTAATCATGCTATAGAGATAATGAATGTAGCTGAAGAAAGGGCTGATAATTTATAGAGGAGATTAGAAGAAAGGGGTAGAACAGAACCTGATGTGATGAGACAAGAGGCTAATGAGGGAGAGGGTGTGTTTGCACATGAGATGCAAATGGATTGTTTTGTGAGATTTCTTAAGTTTAAACCCCAATCTTTTAGAGGATCTATAAATCCTTTTGAAGTTGAGCAATGGATTAAACATGTTGAGAAATATTTTGAAGTCTTACTAGTAAAAGAAAGGCAAATGGTTGCTTTTGCTTCATTTATGTTGGAAGGTGAGGCTTCTCAATGGTGGGAGGATATTCTGCATAGATTAAGTACACAGATAGATCAACCCTTAACTTGGTGTAAGTTTAAGGATGTGTTCTTCGCAAAATATTTTCCAGATACATTTCGAGCACAATAGGAGAGAGATTTTATTCATTTAAGGCAGAATACATTATCTATGGCTGAGTATGACAATATATTTATAGCCCTGTCGAGGTTCTTACCTGAGTTAGTAAATACGGAGGAGAGTAAATGTAAAAGATTTTTAGACAAATTACACTATGAAATTCAAGCTAAACTCTCTTATATGGGTATTGGGAATTATGCTATAATGGTGGATAAAACATTACAGATTGAGAAAGATGTGATGGAGTTTAGAGGTAGGAGAGATTTGTTGAAGAGGTCTATATTTGAGGGACCCAGAGGTGGTAGTAGTATGAGTGTGCAGGGTAAAAGACCACCCCAGATGGGGCGTTCTTTGTTATAGGGAACTGCAATGCACAGTCAAAGGCAAATGAGATCTATTACTTTTGTAGCTCAGAGTAATATTCGTGGGATCCCTAGATTTGGGAGACAGGCTATGGGAATCGAAAGTTATGGTAGAGGAGTAAGTATGCAACCAAAGGAAAGTGATAACCTGATGTATGATCAAGATACAAAAGTTTGCTTTAGATGTAATCAGACAGGGCATTTATCTCGGAATTGTCCTACTCAGATGTGCTTTGTATATGGTGAGGGAGGACATATAGATGTAGATTGTCTAGTGGGGAAATCTGTTAAGATAAGTGCTAAAGGTGTTGGGAGAAGACAGGTGGAGAGAAGTTGTGGATCAGGGAGTATACAGGGCAGAGGCAGAGAATCATTAGCTAAGAGAGGATGTAGTGGTCAGTTATAGCCTAGAGATAGCAGAGTCTATGCGTTGGCCCAATAGGATGCACAAACCACTCCTGATGTTGTTATGGGTATGGTATCTATTCTTGATAGACCTGCTAGATTATTGATTGATCCTGGTGCAACCTATTTTTTTTTACACCAGTGTTTATATGAAATCTATTGATGCTTGTGTCAATCCTTTGATGTATACTGTTATTGTTGAGGTTCCTACTGGGGATAGGGTTATTATTAGGACAATTTATCGGGGTTGTGTGATTAGTATGGCTGGTAGAGAATTTGAAGTTGATTTTTTACCTTTAGATATGACAGATTTTGATTTAGTTCTAAGGATGAATTGGTTATCTGCATATCATGCTTGGGTAGATTGTTTTAAGAAGAATATGGTGTTCAAGATACCAGGACAAGAGGAATCTAATTTTCAGGGAGAACGTAAGATACTTGTCAACTATCTTATTTTTTACCTAACTGCTAGTAAATGGTTGAAAAAAGGTTGTGAAGGGTATTTAGCATATGTGGTGGATTCTGGAAAGGAGATTAGAAAATTAGAAGAAATCTTAGTAGTGAATTTTTTTTTTCTAATGTATTCCCTAAGGAGTTGTCTGGTTTGCCTGCCAATATGGAGATTGAGTTTTCTATTAAGGTGATCTCGGGATCAGCACCCATATCTATAGCATCTTATAGAATGACACTAGTTGAGTTGAAAGAGTTGAAAGTTCAGCTTCAAGAATTGCTAAATAAACAATTTATTCTACCTAGTATATTGCCTTAGGGAGCCCCTGTGTTGTTTGTGAAGAAGAAGGATGGGAGAATGAGGTTGTGTATTGATTATAGATAGTTGAATAAGATCACCATTAGGAATAAATATCCTTTTCCCAAGATAGATGATTTATTCGAGCAGTTACAGGAGGCTAGGGTGTTTTCTAAGATAGACCAGAGATCGAGTTATCATCAGTTGAGGATAAAGGAGGGGGATGTGCCTAAGACTGCTTTTAAAACATGTTATGGCCATCATGAGTTCTTTGTGATGCCATTTCGGTTAACTAATGCTTCAGCATCATTTATAGATCTAATGAATTGGGGTAGATGATTTATTCTAGTAGTTACAGAGGGCTAGGGTGTTTTCTAAGATAGACCAAAGATCGGGTTATCATCAGTTGAAGATAAAGGAGGGGGACGTGCCTAAGACTGCTTTTAGGACACGTTATGGCCATCATGAGTTACTTGTGATGCCATTTCGGTTCACTAATGCTTCGGCATCATTTATGGATCTAATGAATCGGGTGTTTAAACCATTCTTGGATAGATTTTTGATTGTATTTATTGATGATATTCTGGTATATTCCAAGAATGAAGAGGAGCATGGACAACACCTAGAGATAGTGTTGGAAATTCTGAGGAGAGAGAATTGTATGCAAAGTTCTCTTAGTGTGAGTTTTGGTTGAGTGAAATATCTTTCTTGGGTCATGTTGTGTAAGGAGATGGTATAGCAGTTGACCCATAGAAAGTAGAGGCAGTGTTGAATTGGGAAAGACCCACTAGTGTAACTAAAATTAGAAGTTTTTTGGGGTTGGCTGGTTATTATAGCAGGTTTATCCAAAATTTTTCTATTATTGCTAGACCATTGACTAGATTGACCAAAAAAGAAGTTAAGTTTATGTGCTCGGAAGAATGAGATATGAGTTTCGATTACGCCCAAAACATACGCGGTTGTTGTAGCACAGCTTTGGAGTGTCGATTCCACAGGGAAACAAGTTTAACTATAAAGGGAGATGTAAACTTTAATATGAGACGATATAATAAGTAAAGAATCTGAAATTGATGATGAAGTAATTGTGCAGGTTTGTGAAATATAATAGAGAGGCAACAAGGATCTGGGAATCCTCCTTGGGTTCGTTGTCCTAATCCTAACTTGATTCAGTTGCTTTTATCTCGATTGTACGTTTCACATCCCAAACATGCAATCGGCAAATATTCAATGAGAACATGTGTAAACCCTAATATGATTGTAATGAAATACTTCTTATTTTTGATTCATGCATGTATGATCTATCCTATAGGTTTATCAAGAAACGACAATATATCTTTGTTGACAATATTGCAGTAATGGACAAACCTAAAGGCTAGACTTACTGGACTCAATTATACCCAATAATCTTGACATAAGAGAAGCATGACTAAAGTTATATCAAGGAAAAGATGCAATCATCGGAATAGATAAAATCTTATAATTAAATCATGACAATGTTTGACAATAAATTCTTATTACAACTGAACCAAATAAGGATAGATAGGAACAACTACACCTAGGGATTCATCCCTTCGCCTTGCTTGGAAGTTTGTTAGCCATGGTGTTCATGGCTAAACTCTTTTGTGGATGAGAGTTGCTGTTTTCAACTTCTGGGTCTTTGCTCACAGCTAAGATCTATTCTCTTAAACCCTAAGTGTCTTATTTATAGTACAAAAGACCAAGGGTATTCTTGGGTTTAATCTAGTGTTTAGAAACCCTAATTAAAGTCTAACTCGGAGATATAAATACGTGTGCGCGCTGCGGTGCTGCTGGGGAGTACCGCGGCGCTAGGCATAAGCTGGAATGGGCTAACTTCTGGGCGCCGCGGTGCTGTTGAGGAGCACCGCAGCGCTGGCCTTTTTGCTGATAATCTTCATGCATTGCCTCTCCGTAGCCATTCTTCTGCTTCGTCGTGCATGGACCCTTGGTGCTTTAAAACAACGATCGCTTCTTCTCTTCTTTGGACTCAAAACACCTGAAAATGTACTTGAATAAGTTAGTAGTCCAATGATATTACTTAAGAGTTATCAACACACAAGAGTGTAATAAAGACCGAGAAGAATCATAAAATGCTAACAATTAAACATCTTTGAGGTGCATTTTATGGCTCTTATCAAGTTTTCAGTTGTTGAAAGAAAAATTGACTACGGCTCCGGTATGAGTGCTTCTTTCTGGTGATGAAGGATTTTTGGTATATAGTGATGCATCACATCAAGGGTTGGGATGTGTGTTGATGAAACATGGGAGAGTTATAGCTTAAACTTCCAGGCAATTGAAGAACCATGAGAGGAATTACCCGACCCATGATTTAGAATTGGTTGCCATAGTTTTATTTTGAAGATTTGGAGACATCATCTGTATGGAGTCACTTGTGAAATTTTTACTGATCATAAAAGTTTAACGCATTTACCTACCCAGAAAGAGTTGAATTTGAGACAGAGGAGGTGGATGGAGTTAATTAGTGATTATGACTATACAATTCATTATCATCCAGGAAAGGCTAATATAGTAGCTGATGCATTGAGAAGAAAGTCTACAAGGAGATTAGTTGCGGGAGTCATGATACTATCTTGATGATAGAATTAAGAAAAATGATAATTCAGTTGAGTGTTAGTGATAGAGGAGTATTGATGGCAAATATGGTGGTGCAATATTCTATTATTGATTGTTTATTATAGATATAGGGTAGAGATGAAAGGATAAAGCAGATCAAACAAGAAATATTGAGTGGGAAGCCGACTGAGTTTAGAATTAGAGAGAATGACATGGTGGTATTGGGACATAGAGTTTATGTTCCCAATGATGTTGAGATGAGAAAGGGGATACTAAGAGAGGCTCATGATTCTGTGTATTCTATGCACTCTGTTAATAATAAGATGTATAGGAGGTTGAGATAGAATTATTGGTGGTCAAGGATGAAGAAGGATGGTGCTGAATATATTTCTAAATGTTTGACTTGTCAATAGGTGAAATCTGAGAATAGACATCTGACAAGTTTATTACAGTCTCTTCCAATACCTGAATGGCTATAAGAGAATGTGAACATGGATTTTGTTTCTTGTTTTTCCCATACCTAGAGAGGTCATAGGTTATAGTGGATAGACTTTCTAAGTCTTCGCATTTCCTTCCTATTAAAACTAACTATAGTCCTAAAAAGTTAGTTGAATTGTATGTAGTGAAAATTGTGAGATTACATGGAGTACCTTTAAGCACTGTATCAGATAGAGATTCTAGATTTTGGAGGGGTTTCTAAGAAGTTATGGGTATGCAATTGCAGTTTAGTACAACTTTTCATCCTCAAACAGATGGGCAGACAAAGAGAATCATCAGAATACTAGAAGTATACTAAGGGCAAGTGTATTGAGTTTCTTAGTGAGATGTGATGCTTATTAACCTTTGATCAAGTTTGCATACAATAATCAGTATCAAACTAGTTTTGGGATGGCATCGTTTGAGAAAAATACTAGAAGTAACCTTTGATGCTTATGTTATTGGTACAATAATCAGTATCAAAAATTGAGTCTAAGATTTGTGGGACCAATAACATACAGATTGGATTTGCCTCCAGAATTAAAAAATTATATAATGTATTTCATGTTTCACTTCTAAGAAAGTGTTTACATAATGAATCTCATATTATTTCGAATCAGGATGTAGAACTTCAAGAAGATTTGACCTTTATGCAAGTACCGATCAGAATTCTAGACAGAAAGAAATAAGTCTTGTGTAATGAAGTTATTCCTTTGATTCAAGTATTATGGCAGAATAAAGATGCTGAAGAAATTACTTGGGAGCATGAGGCAATAATGAAGAAAGAATACCACCAACTTTTTCATGAATTAGGTAAGGAAATTTCGGGTATGAAATTTTTATAAGGTGGGTAGAATTATAATACCCGTATTCTTAAAGTAAGGGTAAAGAAGTAATTTGATAAATATGACATGGAATTAAAATAATATATATGAAATATTTTTTTTGAATAAAATATCCTTTTGAAAAAAAAACGGAAGCGTCGAGGCGTGGGTAAGACTATTTGAACAATTGAATTATAAGATATGACTAGAAGTATACAAATTTAGTACTTCTAGTGAATTTAATTCATTTAGCTTGTGAAGCTCACTCCTAATTGTTAAATAATTTCATGTAGCAGGCAAGACAGATAGATTGGTGAGTTGTGATTCAGACTTAGTGATTATCTATAAGTCTCGTGGTCTATATCCGCAGACTAATGGTAGAAAAAAAAACATATTTGTAAAGATTCATGCATAATATGTATGTATATAATTTCAGTTGATGTATTTATATTATTACATATATGTGTCATGCTTGGATTTCAAAACGTGACGACACCGTCTCGTGGGTGACCAACCCAGGATGAGTCTTTACAAAAGAACACACTTATCATCTCCGTATATGTAGGTAAGGTTGTTTCTAAAATATATAAATCTTGTGTGTTCACTCGCTTTGTTTTATCTTTTTTTTTTCTTTCATTAACTTTGTGTGTGTGTGTGTGTGTGTGCATGGTTTAGTTGAATCTCGGTATTAAGTCGCTTCCACGTGATCTATTTTTCCCAACAAATTGATACCAGATCCATTTAGATTTAATTGTTTTTTACGCACCATAATGGCTAATAATGGACGAAATATCATAGCTGAAAAATTTAATGGAAAAAAAAGTTTCACTCTTTCGCAAATAATGATTAAAAACATATTTATTCAACAAGATTTGACTAAAGTATTGAAGGAAAGTGATGGTAAGCTAAAGAAAATGAGCAAAAATGAGTTAGAATTGAGGTACGTTGGTATAATTTAACTTTGTTTATAACATTATCAAGAATGTTATGGATGAATATTTGGCACCTGCAATATAGGAAAGGTTAGAAAAATTCTATCTGGCTAAAAGTCTACCAACAAGTTACATCTGAAGTAAGAATTGTATCGATTGAAGATGGTGGAACACTAGACTCTCATTGAACGCATCAGCATGTCCAATGAATGGTGGATCAACTAAAAAAGGTTGGTGTTAATATTGTGGAAGAACATAAGACCATTTACTTCTTACCATGCTTCTTGATTCGTATGATAGTTTAATGAATACTTTATTATTTGGTAAGGATATGGTGTGTTGATGCCTAAAAATAGGGGTAGCACTTTTGGTGCTAAAGCCTTCAAAGATATGTTAGAAGTATTAGAAGGACTAAGGCCTACCTCCTAATTTGGTCTTTTAGCTCTGAGTATCTTAACCTGATAAGGACCTGGAAGACACTAGGTGAGGATCCAAATTTTTTCTCTAGGGAGTCACTTCAATGCCCAAATAAGCATACAAGTTGTAAATAAAATATAAGTAGAGAGAGTCATATTTCGAACCTGAATATAATATAATAATCCTATTTTTATAAGGAAAAAAAGATTGGGGTGCTTTTATGGCAGACAATCTAGATTGTTGAATGGAGAATCGAAGGCCAAGATCACGTCATAGGTCCATTATGGTTTTTGCCTTTTTATCATTAGGTGAGTTTTTACCATTTTACTCATCTTGATGAAATGATCATTTTGCCCCTAGAAGTACCACATGTTATAATCTAATTGAAGACTAGATTTCTGCCTATAAAAGAAGCCCTTCACTTCTTTGAGCTTACTGAAGCTTAAGGAAATAGCTTTAGACTTGAATGCTTCCTTCTTCTTTTGTGAATTTTCTAAGTGTCTGGACACAGTGGCCTAGTCTTCAAAAGTCTTGATCAGTCGGCCATATCATTGAGCTTATGAATTTTTGGACCTTGCATCTTCTTGAAGTGGCTATGTTTTATTTCATCGCTCATTCTTTTGTGCACTCCGAAAGGTCACCTAGATCGGTGATCTAAGTTCTTACCTATGTGCTTAGGACCCTTGACTCTTATTAGCCAAGTCTCTTCTTGATCATATATGCTTTTTCTTCCTCTTTGGAGTTTTCTAGTAATTTTGATATGAAAATCACGAAAATTGGAGTTCAAGAGGTGAAACAAGGGTCGAACAAAAAAAAAAAAAAAGGGTGTTGAACTTGAAAAGTCCAAACGGGGTGCCGAACTAAGGCTGACCACCTTATTAGAGATATGGGTGCCAACCAACCTTGACAGTGGCGTCGTCTAGTACTTTGCCTTCCATTTTGACTTCAGAGGGGTGTAATTTTTTTGTTCAGACTCCATTGAAAGTTATCTTGGTCTCATTGGAAAGGTATAGGAGTCGACTCTCGTATGGATTTTACCTTGGAAAAAAATTCCATGATTTCACAAGATATGGGAAAAATTAACTAAAAGAGGTCAAGAATCACTTTAGAGTAGTGTCAAGATGTAAGTCTAGACCTTGGACTGTCAATCTATGGTTAGACACTTTGCTGGCAATATAGGTGTTGCCAAGCTAGCCACATTTTTCTGGGTACTTATCTTATAACCATAGGGTGTAACCAAATTCTTGTTGGGGAGACATAATCTATCTCCATATGTCCTTGACATTTACAAAACTTCATTATTTAAGAAAGGTGAGCGCCAAGGGGTCTGATCGTTCGTTGGAAATGACAACAAAATAAGAAAAGAGAGGCCAGCTATCTTGACTGCAATATAGGTTTCGATTAATATACGATCAGCAAGCTTGATGGAGATATAGGTGGTGGCTAGGTCGATCAATCTTAGATGACCTATGGACTATTTTGACAGCTAAGTCTTCTTCTTACTAGTCAACTACCGAGAGCCCACTATTGTCAATGCGTCTATCAATGGGGTATGTGGTGTGACACAGTCTTTAGAGACTCCATCTAGCTGTTGGATGTGTTAGATCGTTAGTTCAACAGTTATATGGGGTCAAAGTGTTATTCATTGTCGGGTACCTTGGTGAAGACATCAGATGTCTTTCGCATTCCTATGTAACTGAGATATGCTTGATGGTGGTCATTGTCTTTGTGAGGGTATCTGCCTCATTGTTTTGGAGGCTATGAGTCCTATGGAGTATGGAGAGCTCCAAAGACAAGTTGAAGAGATTTTTACTAAAGGCTTGACAAGGGAAAGCATGAGTCCATGTTTCATGCTTACTCTTCTTATATTAAATAAAAATGGCTGGTGGTGTGTGTGCATTGACAATAAAGTGGTGAACAAGATAACCATCAAATATTGTTTTTCTATTCCTTGAATTGATGCTTTAATTGAGCAACTTCATGAAGCAACCGTTTTCCCCAAGATTGATCTAAGGAGTGGCTATTATCAAATTCAAATGTGAACTGAAGATGAATGGAAAATTGCTTTTAAAATAATAGATGACCTTTACTAGTGGATGGTTATGCCTTTCGAACTTTCTAATGCTCTTAGCACTTTCATGAATCAAGTCTTCAATCCTTTCATAGAATGTTTGTTGCTGTTTACTTTGATGACATTTTAGTTTACATCAAGACCAAAAATCAAGAGGAGTGTATGGAGCATCTTCATCAAATTTTCAAGGTGCTAAAAGTGAAGTGCTTGTGTGCTAAATTGAAGAAGTGCCACTTCTACACTGATACCCTTTTGTTTTTAGGGAATACTATTTCTAACGAAGGCATTAAAGTGGATTCAAGAAAGAGAGAAGCAATTACAAGTTGGCATGTTCCAAAGTCACTTTAAGAAGTTTGAAGCTTTCGTGATCTTGCATCTTTCAGTTTCTGATTTATCAAGGGGTTTAGCACCATCATTTTTCCAATTACTAAGTGTATAAAAGGTGGATTTTTCAAATGTACAAAAGAAAAAAAAAAGGAAATTTGACCTTATAAAGAAGAAAATGACCGAAGCACTTGTCCTGGCCTTGTAATACTTCAAAAAAATGTTTGAGGTAAGTTGTGATGCTTCTAATATTGAAGTAAGAGCTATTCTTGGCCAAGAAGATAAATCACTTGCTTATTTTAGTGAAAAGTTGAATGACTCAATAAATAATTACTCTACTTATGACAAAGAGTTTTATGCTATTGTTCAAGCATTAACACATTTGAGACATTTCCTTATATCCAATGAGTTCATTTTTTTTTTCGGATCCACTTTGAAGTACATAAATGGCTAGCACAAGCTCAATAATAAGCATGCAAGATAGGTTAAGTTTCTTCAAGCTTACACTTTTGAGTAGGCAACATTCATTGGTCACTTATATACAAGTGTAGGTCTTAGGCTTTGAAATCTTAAAGGAGTTATACGGGGATGATCCTTACTTTGGCAAGATATGTAAAGAATGTTTTGAAGGCCCATGTCACTCTTTCCAACAATTATTGTTACAGGATGACTATCTTTTAAAAAATAATTGTTTGTATATTCTAGATTGCTTTCTTAATGGGCTCTCATAAAAGAAGCACATAGTGGAGGACTAGGAGGACACTTTGGAAGAGATAAAAACTTGCCCTTTTGCAAGAAAAAATTTATTGGCCTAGGATGGTTCATCATGTTGTTAAGCACATGGACATTGACAGATTTATCGAATTTCCAAAATTCATGCTCAAAACACCGGATTGTACACTCCATTACTAGTCCTTAGTTCACCAAGGGAAGAGGTGGGCATAGATTTTGTGGTGGGTTTACCAAGGACTTAGATAAATAAAAATTCAGTCATGGTTGTTGTTGATTGCTATTAAAAAATGACACACTTTGTTCCATGCAACAAAACTGCTTTTTATGTGAATGACCTTATTCGAGATTGTTAAACTTTATTGAATTCCTAAAGCCATTACTTCTTATCGAGATTCTAAGTTCATGAGTCATTTTTGGCGTACCTTTTGGAGAAAGGTCGAAACCATTCTTCAATTTAGTTTTTCTCATCATTCACGAACAGATAGACAAAATAAGTTGTTAATAGAAGTCTGGGTAACCTATTGAGAAGTTTAGTGAGAGGAAATATTCGCTAATGGGATTTTTAATTGGCTCAAGCTAAATTTTCTTATAACTGATCTTATAGTCAAATGATTGGGCATAGTCTTTTTGAAGTTGTTTATGGGTCTAATTCTTTTAGTCCTCTAGACTTGCTCCCACTTCAATCCACTAATTTTTTTTAGTGTAAATGCAGAAGAGAGGATGAAGCAGATCAAGAAGTTACATGAACAAGTTCGAGAAAAAATTATCAAGTAAAATGAGATGTTTAAGAAACAAGCTAATAAGTTTCGAAAACTAACGGCTTTTAAAGAAGGAGATTTTATGTGGATTCATCTTTGAAAAGAGCATTCTTTTTGTGGAAAGTTTGGAAACCTTGAACTAAGAGCTGATGGTCCTTTTAAAGTTTTGAAGAGGGTTGGAAAGAACACTTGAAAGATTGAATTGCCTCGAGAATATGGAGATTCAGCTACCTACAATGTTTGTGACTTGTTTCCCTATTTTGATGATATAAATGAATTCAAATCGAGGACAAGCTTTCTTCAACCAGGGAAGACTGCTTCATAAGCATCTATCTTTGATTAAATACTAAAGGTAATAAGGATTATTTAAAAAAATTCACACATGTTAGCAAATTACACATATTGACTTTAGTGTGACTTTAAAAAAATATTTGGAAGGGGTATCATAGTCATTTCTTATGGAATTTTGTCTTTGGAAAGATCTATCATTTTAGTTTACAACAAGAAAAAAAAAATGGTCCATGAATTGGAGTTTTCTAATAGAAGTTATGACCAAAATACGAAAGGTGGTCATCGAAGCCTATGCAAATCGAAAAGGTGAAGAATTATACTTGAGTTTATTTAATTTAAAGAATTAATGAAGCCTTTAATGTAGAGTGGAGTTCCTAAGAATATGTTAGTTTTAAAGCTTATATAAATAGGCATAAAACAAATTTATCCGACAAAAAATAATTAAGTTGTTTTAAAATAACTTTGAGTGCCTTTTGGCTCCTTAAGAAGAAGGATTTATTCTTTCTATCTTAGCCTTGTATCCCTTCAGTGATATTATTGGGCGGTGAACTATTAATTTTGCTTTCTCTAGTGTCTTCCTTATCTAACTTCCCCAATTAATCGACATTATTCTGGGCCTCAGACTTTCCCTGGAACCTTCTAACTATAGTCCTTCATTTTGGCATTCCTCAGTGTTGCGTTCGTTATAGATGGCACGAAGTTGGATATCTCTAGACCCCTTTTTGGCACCCTGCCACGTTCAAGACTTTAAGGGGCTTTTAAAAAGGGTGGTCAGGGTTTCCATCTTGTTTTCCATGTCGATAGGCGATCTTTCTTTGTCTTTATATTGAGACCGAGACTACATGAACAAAGACGGTGTTTGATGGGGAAACAATGTCGTGGTGACCTCTTGTTAGAGAAGGCCTCATATTGTTTGTAACATTAGGGTTCGAAGTGATTGCTCGACTTGAAGTCTGGGCTGGAGGCATTATCATTGGTGACCATCTTCTTTGGAGACTTCTTTGAATGATATTTTTTAGGTGTGGATTACTTGTTCCAGCAGACGATGCCAACTGTTGATACCAGATGAGTGCCAAATATTGCATCTTTTGGCCCCTTAATTTACATTTGTTAGCTTAGGAATTTGTTACTTTGAGTTGTTTTTCGTTGTTTTACAGGTTCACAAGCACTTGGAAAGGAGTTTCACTAAATTACCAGAATTGCCTCTACAGATCAGTCATTTTTGCAAATTAAACTGTATTGATTCAATAAGAACCAGGAGATGAGCTATATATGCTTAGAAAGATCCGGAAGTCTATTTTTTGGAGAATTTTACGGCTCATAAAAATGATTTTTCTAGAGAAAGTTATGGAAGTTTTAGTAGACAAAGGTCAAGCTGGAAGATGCCTAGTGCGCTCGAGCGCACCAGACCTGCAATCGAGCGCAGGTGCGCACTTTGACATCCCACATTGGTTAGAAATACTTTGCAGCACACCATGCCACGCTCGAGCGCACCAGGCTGCTATCGAGCGCACTCCGGTAGTATCCCACATCGAATTGGAAACACATTGCACTCTTGGAGTTTCCCTATAAAAGGCCCACTCCACTTCAGCTTTGAGGATCTGGGAACATCTAGAGGACTTTTAGAGGGCAAGCTGGGGAATCTCCAAGGCTTTGCTACCAAGGGGGGACGCTCACGGCGAGATCAAATCTTTCCTTTGAGATTTTTGTTGTCCATTATATTTATGGGTAACTAAATTTTCAAGTGGGGCTAGGGATAAACTTGCACAGTTAATGGTATTTTTATTTATTTTTAATTTATATGTTTGAGTTTTAATTACCAAAACTCTTTTGTTTTATCATTTACAATTCATTGGTGATATCTTCTTTTCTGAATAATCTTAGAATTTATTCTGTTTATAGATTCAGTCATGCTTTTTCTATTGAGTGGTTTAGCTCTTTGATTATGTTTGGATTAATTATTTATCTATATTGATTTAGTTCTTTGCTGCAATATCGCTTCCTGAGTATATTGTCATCGTTGGATTTTCTCAATAATGATAATAATTTACGTATTTTAAAAGTGGTGAATGATTTTTCAAAGGGTTATATTTGGTTTAATCTTGGTTTATAAATTTACATCTTCCGATTGGGAATTAGAAAGTGAATTCCCAATTAAGTTACTCAAAGAATTAAGAATAATTAAAATACCAGATTTGTGCAAGGGATTCCCGAAGCTTTACTTTACTTTACTTTGCATTCAAAAAATAATCTTTATTCTCCATCAATCATTCAATATTGTTCTTTAGTTTCTTTGTTCTTTCTACTATTCTTTTAAGTCGTCTCCCTGTGGAATCGACACCCCAAAGCTGTGCTACAACTATCGTGTTATTCTTTGGGCGTAATGAAATTTTGGCGCCGTTGCTGGGGAGACGGTAGAAGAATTGCTAGATGGTTTTTCTTTTCAGCAGTTGTAAAGGCAGTAACTTCGTTCCTTCTTTTAGCTTGCTGCATTATTTATTTATTCTCTTCTTTCTTTTTATAGTATTATTTATTTATTATTATTTTGTGACCTTGCATGCCCAGATATAGAGATGCTTTAGGTAGATTTGCTTGTAAGCCTGTGCTAGAGCCAGAACCAAACTTTTTAGATCCTTTATTTGATAATCCATCTAGTCTTGAAGGAATGAGTGAAAACGAAGATCAACTCACTAGGACCCTTCAGGATTACCTCCACCCTACACGCATAGCCACACCATCATGCATCATGTTTCCAGCTAACACTCGCCAACTGGATCTTAAAACAGGAATGATATAGTTACTCCTTACGTTTAATAGCTTGGAAAATGAAAACCTATGTGTGCACATTAGGGAGTTTGAGGAAGTAATTGCGACTTTTCATGTCAAAATGAAACTGATGACATTGTGAGACTTAAGTTCTTTCCTTTCTCTTTGAATGATAGAGCTAAGAGTTGGCTATACTCACTAAGACCACGATCTATTAAGTCATGGACTGAGATGACGCGAGTCTTCTTTAATAAATACTTTCCCCAACATAAGACCAATGCTTTAAAAAAGACAAATCTCCACCTTTGCACAAAAGGACAGTGAGACTTTGTATCCATCTTGGAAGAGATTTAAGGAGTTATTGAGTATGTGCCCTCACCATGGGTCTGAGAACTGGTGCTTAGTGAGCTATTTTTATGAGGGATTTACATATAGAGAGCTCTAATTTGTGGAGATGATGTGTAATGGTGAGTTCTTACAGAAAGATCCTGATAAGGCCATAGAATACCTCAATGAGCTTGCTGAAAAAGCTCACACTTGGACTAGACCTAGTGCTACTGAAAGCACAAATAGGTTACGACCTATAGGAAACCCAAATGGTGGTGGAATTTACCATCTTAGGGAAGAGGATAACCTAAAGACCAAGGTCAAGATGCTCACTAGGAAGCTAGATGTATTAAAGATAAGGGCTTAAAGCCAACACACGTGGCTAATCATGCAGAGTCTTTTGGACCATGTTTTGTGTGTGGCGGGGTAGATCATCTTGCCTAAGAATGTCCCATATTTGCTGAGATGAGAGGGATATATGAGGAACAATTTAATGCCTTAGGTATGTACAAGAAGCCTTCTTCACCTTTCTCTAATAACTATAATCCGGGGTGGCGCAATCACCCCAATTTTAGTTGGAAGCCTGAAAATCAACCGCCTGCACAACCCCCTAAATCATATCCCGAACCATATCATGCACCTGCTACTTCTAGGAGTCCTTTAGAAGACACTTTGTATGCTTTTATTGAGGCACAAGGTAAGACGAACCAAAGATGTGAAGCGTTGATTACACAAGTTGTTGAAGAAAATAAGTAGATAAAGAGCCAAGTGTCCAAATTGATGAGCTCCTTCAGTATGAATGAGCGAGGTAAGTCCCCTCCTCAAGCTCAGTCCACACCCCATGGTCAACACATGGCGCAAAAGAATTTGAAGGATGTGAATGCCATTGTGACACGAAGTGGTAAGCCATTACACATCACAACAACGAACAAATCAGAGGATGTGGAAAAGGGTCAAGATAGTGGTGATGCCAAGCTGCCTAAGGAACCTGAGGTGACAAAGAGTCCTATTAAGGTACCATTCCCTCAAGCTTTAAAATCAAGCAAGCGAACTCTGGATCCAAACAATGAAATCCTATAGAATCTAAGGCAAATAAAAATAAATCTTCCTCTTTTGCATGTGATTAAACAAGTTCCTACTTATGCAAAAGTTCTCAATGATTTGTGTACAGTTAAGAGAAAGCACCATGTGAAGAAGACAACGTTCCTGACAAAGCAAGTTAGTTCTCTAATTGAGCAGTGGATTCCTCCCAAGTATAAGGATCCTGGTTATCCAACCATTACCTACAGTATTGGAAATCATGAGGTTGGGCAAGCGCTTTGCTAGATTTACAAGCTAGCGTGAATCTAATGCCATATTCTATTTATGTGCAATTGGGGTTGGGAGAAATCAAACCAACCACTGTGGTATTGCAATTGGCTGACCGTTCAGTTAAAGTACCCCGGGGTGTGGTAGAGGATGTTTTAATTCAAATTGACGTATTTTATTATCCTGTTGATTTCCTAATCCTTGACACTAGCTCTGCTGTTAATACTACTTCTAAAATCCTTTTGATTTTAGGTAGGCCTTTCCTTACCACTGCTAATGCTCTTTTTAATTGTCGAAATGGGCTTATGAAGCTATCTTTTAGAAACATGACCCTCGAGGTGAACATCTTACACGTTGCAAAACAGCCAGAAGATGATGATGAGAGCCACCAGACATGCATGATTGACTCACTCATGGATAGGGGAGTTTTTATAACTCATGATCTTGATCTCCTTGAGTATTTTCTTGTTAATTCTGAGTTTAATTCTATCAATGATCCATCTGATGTAGTTGATATTTGTGCTATTTTTTATAGAACTTAGGATTATGGCACTCGGGCATGGCAACCGAAGTTTGAGGAGTTGCTTGAGAAAAGTGCAAAACAAATTCCTTTAAGGGTGGGAGCACCCCAAAGTTGAATTGAAGCAGTTGCCAGAGCATCTAACTTATGCTTATCTGGGAGAGTAAGACAGTCTGGCTGAAGACGTAAAACTTAGCGCTCATGGGAGGCACCCCAGAGCATATCCTTCAATTTTTATTTTTCTTGTTTATTATTAGTATTTTGTGGTTTTTCAGTATTACCTTCGTGTTTCTTTTTCAGGGAAAAATGTGCACATTAGTTTAAGTTTGGGGGTGTGCTATGAGCCGTGCCTGTCCAACTCATTCTCCATCTTTCAGGTCAGATCTTTCCATGTTATTCACACATTGGGGACAATGTGTAGTTTACGTTTGGGGGTATGGGAGACACATTCACACGCACTCTGTCCCAGTTTTTTTATTATTGAAAAGATAAATGCATGTTCATATTGTTCTAAAAAATTTTGGTTGATCTAAACAAATAATGTGACGTGATATCATTGGTGAGCTTAAAATCTTGAACACATGATTTGATGATAGAGTTTTAAAATTTTGTTACTTACTTTAGGCATTTGAGAATTCACATGTTTAATCTAATCTGACATGAGCACATTAGCACAAAATAGTGTGAGGTATGACATGTGAGTTTAATGTGTATGTTTCCATGACTCAACTGAAACTGGATAACTTGTTGGATAAACACTTTGAAAAAAAAAATTTGCACAAAAAGAGAAAAATGCCCATGATGATCATTAATAAAATTTTCGCTGAGTAACTGGACCTCTTGCCTTAGTAAGCAGTGAGTTTTCACGTCAAAAGGTGAGAATTTTATTCACAATGATCATTGAGAAACTTTCCGCTGAGTAACTAGACCTCTTGCCTCAGTAAGCAGTGAGTGTTCACGTCAAAAGGTGGGAATTTTACTTTGTAGCATTAAGGCTAGTTTAGTTTCGTAGACTTTTTGACTCGAGTTAGTAAGTCCTTAGGGGTGTCTTTACACCTAATGCCCTAAAACCATCTAGTTTGGGAGTCATTGACTCAACACTCGCTACATCAGTCAACTAGAAAGCTTAAGGGAACTAAACATAGCAGAGCCTTATAATAAAAGAGAGAAAAAAAATAAAACTATGCCATCGTTGTTTATTTTGATGAGAAATTCTGTGAATCTTGAGACATGAAAACATTGCACATTGGAGTTACTTGAAAGCCTCATCTTTATAATCTAATTCACTTTACACTGAGTCAGACTTGTGATGCCTTAGCCTGCCTTTTGTAAGTAATTAGATTTTAAAATTCCTATTCATTGCGAAGATGGGTTTATATTTTAAGCTTGCTCATGACTGAATATCATGGTTTTGTGTGAGGCTTAAACTTTAGAATACCATGAATGATGGATTTATCTTTGTGTTCTTTGTTTTTCATTTAGTTTTTATTTTTTATTTTATTTTATTTATTTTGTTTTGCTAAGGGACTAGCAAAATGTAAGTTTGGGGGTATTTGATGAGTGCCAAATATTGCATATTTTGGACTCTTAATTTACATTTGTCAGCTTAGGAATTTGTTACTTTGAGTTTTTTTTCGTTGTTATACAGGTTCACAAGCACTTGGAAAGGAGTTTCACTAAATTGCCAGAATTGCCCGTTCAGATAAGTCATTTTTGCAAATTAAACTGTATTGATTCAGGAAGAACCAGGAGATAAGCCATGTATGCTTAGAAAGATCCAGAAGTCTATTTTCTGGAGAATTTTACGGCTCATAAAAATTATTTTTCTAGAGAAAGTTATGGCAGTTTTAGTAGACAAAGGTCAAGCTGGAAGATACCTAGTGCGCTCGAGCGCACCAGACTTGCGATCGAGCGCAGGTGCACACTTTGACATCCCACATCGGTTAGAAATACTTTGCAGCACACCATGCTGCGCTTGAGCACACCAGACTACGATCGAGCGCACTCGGGCAGTATCCCACTTCGAATTGGAAACACATTGCACTCTTAGAGTTTCCCTATAAAATGCCCACTCCACTTCGGCTTTGAGGATCTGGGAGCAGATCTAGAGGGCTTTTGGGAGCAATCCGAAAGACTTTTGGAGGGCAAGCTAGGGAATCTCCAAGGTTTTGCTACCAAGGGGGGATGCTCACGGTGAGATTAAATCTTTTTCTTGAGATATCTGTTGTCCATTATATTTATGGGTAACTAAATTCTCAAGTGGGGCTAGGGATGAACTTGCACAATTAATGGTATTTTTATTTATTTTTAATTTATGTATTTGAGTTTCAATTACTAAAACTCTTTTGTTTTATCATTTGCAATTCATTTGTGATATTTTCTTTTCTGAATAATCTTAGAATTTATTCTGTTTATAGATTTAGTTATGCTTTTTCTATTGAATGGTTTAGCTCTTTGATTATGTTGGATTAATTATTTATCTATATTGATTTAGTTCTTTGCTGCAATATTGCTTCCTGAGTATATTGCCGTCGTTGGATTTTCTCAATAGTGATAATAATTTACGTATTTTAAAAGTGGTGAATGATTTTTCAAAGGGTTACATTTGGTTTAATCTTGGCTTATAAATTTACATCTTCCGATTGGGAATTGGGAAGTGAATTCCCAATTGAGTTGTTCAATGAATTAAGAATAATTAAAATACCAGATTTATGCAAGGGATTCCCGACACTTTGCTTTACTTTACTTTGCATTCAAAAATTAATCTTTGTTCTCCATCAATCATTCAATATTGTTATTTAGTTTCTTTGTTCTTTCTACTATTCTTGTCTCCGTGTGGAATCGACACCCCAAAGCTGCGCTACAAATACCGCGTTATTCTTTGGGCAAAATCAAATTTTGGATCGAGTGCAGCATGGTGTGCTGCAAAGTATTTCTAACCGATGTGGTATGTCAAAGTGCGCACCTGCGCTCGAGTGCACTAGGCATCTTCAAGCTTGACCTTTGTTTACTAAAACTGCCATAACTTTCTCTAGAAAAATTATTTTTATGAGCCATAAAATTCTCTAGAAAATAGACTTCCGGGTCTTTCTAAGAATATATGGTTCATCTCTTGGTTCTTCCTGAATCAATACAGTTTAATTTGAAAAAATGACTTATCTGTACGGGCAATTCTGGCAATTTAGTAAAACTGCTTTCCAAGTGCCTGTGAACCTGTAAAACAACGAAAAATAACTCAAAGTAACAAATTTCTAAGCTAAAAAATGTAAATTAAGGGGCCAAAATATGCAATATTTGGCACTCACCAATACCCGAAAATTATAAGTCACCAAAGGTGAATGTAGCACGTGTGCTGCTAAAGCCTTGAAGGATATGGTAAAGGCTTTTGAAGTACCGAGGCCTGCCTCCTAACTTGAGCTCTCAGCTCTGAGTACTTGAAACTACTAAGGACCTAGAAGATACTTCGTGAAGACTTGAAGTCTGTCTCTGATGGGTCACTCTGATGCCAAATTTAGTATATAGATTGTAAATAAACTGACTATAGAGAGAGAATCAAATTTCAAACCTGAATATGATATAATATTCATCATTTTTTAGGGAAGTGAGGATTGAGGTGTATTTATGACAGAAGATCTAGATTGTAGAATGGAGAATTGATGGAAGACGCAGATCTTTCCATATATTTAGTACGATTTTTACCCTTTTGCTCTTAGGCAGGTTTTTACCATTGTACTCTTAGCTGGAGAAATTTTCATTTCTCCCTAGAGCTGCCACATGTCATCCTTTTATTGGAGAGTAGATTTTTTTCCCACAACACAATGAACCAAGTGCATGATATGCCTTTATTATTTGATACATAGAGAAAGTCAAAGCAAGAGGAAGGATATATGATTTTTTATTTGTTGCTAGGGTTATAATCAGAAAGGACGAACAAATGGTAGGGGATCTGAGAGTAACAGGTCTAGATCTAAGGTTAGTGGAAAAAGATATTCAATGCTATTGGTGCAAAGAATTTGGCCATATGAAATGAGATCATACTCAACGAAAAAAAGGATAGTGGTGCTTTTAGTGGAAATTTTTTGGTAGTGATAGATGATAGAGATGTCTTCACAATCTCCAAAGGTAATGACACTATTTTACATGATATTCAGGTATTAAAATCAGATTATACTATTCATATGTGCTTTAGGAAAGAATATTTTATAAGCTCCAAAAAAAGGGATGGAAAAGTATCATTGGGTGATGGATCAATCAACTAGTGATGTCATGGGTATTGGGACAGAGTAAATCAAAATTTTTGGTGGAGTAGTTCGCACTTTGGGTGATGTGTTGTATGTCCAAAAGATGCATAGAAATCTAATATCACTTAGCATGCTAGACTCCAAAGGTCATGGATATTTTGTTGTAGGTGGAGTATTGAAATTAACACATGCACGACTATACCATCTTGATGAAAGGAGAAAAGTGTCGCAAATTGTGCCGTCTAGTTGGTAAAATAGTGAACTCGATGGGTAACTAGGAATGGTGTGCACAAAATAGTGGGTACACACAACGAGTCTTATTTATGGTCGGAGCAAAGACAACAGTAAATGATTTCCAGTGTTAAGATGATTTTGAAATGGTAATTCTTATTAAGGTAGAGGACCAATTAAGGTCACTCTCTAAAGTTAACTAGTGAAGTTGACTCAGGCAGCTACACATGGGTATTGGCCAATTTTTTTGAATCAAGTAGAGTCAGGATCATTAGATGATTTGGGTGTATGTACTGGTAGACTTGAAGAACAATGATTTTCATTTGCGGCATCAACAAACATGAGGAATTACGACTTATCTTCAAGGTGACATTAATATTTGCCAAGCCAAGTAGCTTGGTAAGCAAGATACTTAGGTGGCAAGACTTTGACTTGAAGACCAAGTACCTTGAGGAGTAAGTTTCTTATGGTTATATGTGTGTGTGTGTTGTGTACAATGAGAATATGAGAGCAATACAAGATACAAGGATTAGATATTGTTATTTGGGATGAGAGAGTGTTATTTGGGTTGAAAGACTGCATACAAGAGTTCTGTTGGGATTGAGTTTTAGGGATAAGAATTCAATTGTTATTTTCTTGCACTTGTTATTCTCTCATGGTAAAGGGCATGCTTATTCTCTCTGTACTTGTAAGCAAAATTTTATCAAGCTACATAAATCTTGTGTTTTTACTCATATTATTTCATCTTTGTTTATTTTTCTTTCATTAAATTTGTGTGTATGTGTGGTTTAGTTGACTTTCGATATTAAGTCATTTTTACGTGAAGTGCTTTTCCCAACAAATAGATTAAGAAAATTTTTTAGTGACACTTGTCACAAATACTGGTTTTAGTTGCAAATTTTGGTTCTTATTACTAATTTGTATAACAATTAATTGCAAAGCATACAAAGTTATGCTATTGAAACTTAGTCACGGACTTATTAGAGACGACAAGCAATGGAAACAAAATTCATTTTAAAACTTTTAATAACAAGTTTAACTACTTTTAGTTGCGACCTTGATCGCACCTGAAAGCCTACTTTTTTTTTTTTTTTTTTTTTTTAATGATATAAATGTGCTTTTTGTAACTAACCCTAACGAATAATCATATTATATGCAGTGAAATCCTATCCTAATGACATTTGGCATTTGAGTACCAGGGATATCGGATTTCACATGTGTTATTCTTCACACGAAACACGTTATGACACTTGATTTGTATAAAACTGTTAGTGGAGAAATAAAAAATAAAAATTTTAAAATAGACCTATCAAGTTTTTGCAGTTAAACTTACATTATGACCACAATCTGGAAGTCTTAGTGCCCCATCCACGATTTTTGTGGCACTTAATTTGGATATATAATTTTTTTTTAAAGGTTATTTTGGATATAATTATTAAATTATAAAAGCAACCTTACACACAAATAATTCGAGCTATCTTTAAATTAATCATATTTTAGAAAACTCGTCACCAACTTGAAATCTGTTGTTTATTTTTCAGTAGCTTTCACACGTATGAACTTACTTTAAACAGAGTCTATAATAAGCCATCGAAAGATTTAGCATAATTTGATTTGGACTCCTATTCACTCATACAGTGCATCACCATATTAGATGAGCAAGGATCCATTGACACAAGTTGTAAGAAAAACGATGTCTTACACCACTATAATTTTTAGTATAATCGATATCTTACGAAGCTGACCATCTAATTTAATCTTCTATTTGTGTAAAGCAGGCATACAAAATTTCACATCAATAAAAATATTTTGTCTATGTTGCTAAAATTAAACATAGTTAAAGATTCAATTTAATTAGCTATATAGATAAATATTTATACATATCTGATTGATGTGAAATTTTACATGCATGATCTACATGAATAGGTGATTAAATAAATATATCTAATATATATATATATATATATATTAAAGTTTGAATAAGGTATAAAATATTTATTGGACAAAAATACCCTTATCTAAACTATGTAGTTTTGCTTTAAAATCAAGATTAATGTGTAATCCTATTTGAAAATTTATATTCTAATCCTATTAGAATTTAGATTTATGTAATCTTCTATCATATATGTGTAATCCTATTTGAAAATATATATTGTAATCCTATTAGAATTAGAATTTAGATTGATATTATTATAGATATGATATGTTTATTAACTCATTTTATAGCTCAATATTATAATTAATATTGATACAAATGAGTCTTTAAAAAGGCAATAATTGAATACAACATAATTGAATGCTCTGGTCAATAATTGCCTTCTATCGATTGAAAGCTTTGTTTAAGGTGAGTTGTTATGTGGCATTGTTTTTTTATATTATTTGGTTGAAACTTCTCTTCAATAGCTCTGATATTCAACCTGAAACAACACTACTACCTTTTTTTCACGTATTTTCTCTCTAAGGATTTCTCACAGGTGCGACTCCATGGTGTTAGCCCCACTAGCCTAAACCCAACCGAATTGGTCTAAAACATAGCCACACAGGTCTGTACTTTTTGGTCGAAGCAGTGCGTTTCAGCCCTAGCCATTCCAGCATTTTTTTGACGCCCTTGACCATCCTTAACTAGCTTCACCTTGCTGTAGTGCGGTGAGCCTACACTAGTTGTAAGTTTTCCACCTTCTCTTTCATAGCCACACATAATATTGCATGATAACTTTCACCTCCTCCTGCACCACTACTCGAAACACCAGACCTGTCTCAATGGTGCACTATCTGGCCAGTGTCACACCAGTTGGTGGTGCCCATGGCTCCTAACAGTTTGACCTTAGCTACATTAACCTTTGATGTAGCCCATAACACTCCAGCCCATAGAACTGTGGCCCATAACACTCCGGCCCGATAAGAAAATGCCTGTGATAGAGCCCATGACACTCCAGCCCAGTAAGGAATAGCCCAATAGACCTATGCATGGGCTCCCCCTACAACACGCCGCCATACAGCCACCCTGCAACACACCGCCCTGCAGCCACCCTACAGCCACCCTGCAACACGGTGCCTTGCAGCCACCCTACAGCACGCCGCCCTGCCACACATCATCCTGACACACACCGACCAAGCAATTAATGCCTTAACTCTGACGAGACGTGGGCGATGCCCGTTCAGAGGGCTATAAACAAACCAAGGTATGGAATTCGAAGGGGACTGGATTTTGAATTGACACTAAGCTATTTACACCCACATTGCTTTAAGTTTAAGCACTCGGCCTCGGCCTATTTTAAGTTCACGTTCTGACTTAAGCATCAGAGCACCCTCAGAGGTCTCCCCCTCTCCTCCTTCCGAGGGTTCTTAGTTCACAGCTGTTGTTTGTGTAGAACCACTTTAGTAATTCAGGCCACGTCAGCAGCCAGGTCACATCAGCAATAGTGATTTTTTGGCATCAACAACCTTAAACTCCTTTGGCAGTTTTGAACCCTAACCCTAATCACCAATACACGTCTTCAATCCATGTCACTCTTTTTCCCACCTGAAGTGTCGCATAAGACAATGTTGCACCTATCCTAGTGTCGCGCTAGCATGTGTAGCACCACCCAGACAGTTTTAGACAAGTCGCACCACTTGACTGAGCTAGCTTTTTTCATGGTTTTTGTCCTGTGCACTTAAACCTGTATAGTTACTGTGCATAGTCTATCTTCACAAAGGGGCATACCTCTTCAACCACACCTTTTCAACCTCACAACCTTTCATTTCAATAGCCAACCCAAAAAATAGCTTCCTACCCAAAACCAATCGAAATAACTTGTTTTACCTACGTTTTCTTATGCCGACGTCCTGTAAGGCATGTAAAACACTATGCCAATAGCTAAATAGCTGGCAATATTTCCCTACCTGCACTAGTCATGTCCTACAAATCAGTTGCAAAGGTTAAAGGTGAACCGGCATTTAGTATGTCACCTTTTCAAAAGGTGTTTTAGATTTTGCCATTGCTGTTCTTAAGAAATTTTACTCGAGCATGCCTGCGCTTAGTCAGATTAAGAAACATATTATAGCTTGTAAATTACAACATGATCAGATTATATGTTTTCTTGATCAACGACATGTTATGGTTCAGTTGGCCTCACAAGAGGATCTTGTTGTCATTTGGTCTCATTTAAATAACAAAGGAGATGATTCTCTTTACTGTATGCTTAAGTGGACTCCAAACTTCAATCCGAAGAAGGAATCTACTCATGCTGCAGTATGGATTCGGTTACCAGGACTTTCTCTAAAATATTTTCATGAATCCTTCTTGAAAGGGATCGCCAACACCTTTGTGCAATTTCTTAAAGCGGATAATAAGACCTTATCTTTCAAACGACTAAGTTGTGCTCGGATTTGTGTGGAGTTGGATCTTACACAAGATAGACCGAAACAAGTGTGGATTAGTACTAGTAAGAATGAAGGTTTCTGCCATAAAGCTTTTTACGAAGGTAATTTGGCCTTTAGTACACAGTTATTTGTAGGGTCACAATAATATAGATTGCAATTATCTTTTGGGTATGCCTCCTCCAAAAGTCAACAACAAGCCTTAAATCGTGTAACAACAAGTGAAACTAATTGTGATTTTTGAGGCAAATAAAAAATCCAAAAATTCAAAGAGAGCGAGGAATTAAGCTAAAGAAGTAATTGAATTTGTGGAAATAGCTCCGTCAAAGAAGAATACATCTAGTGTGCAAAGTCCCTCAAGCTCAAAATTGGTTGAGTGAATGGATTCAAAAATGGTTTCGAGCCAAAATATACAACAGGACAGGGAGGTGGGGGCTAAGGGTAAACCAGTTGTGGTTGTTGAGTAGATTCCTGACGTGTGTCTTGTTGAAGTCTCTGACTAGATAACTCATAAACTTAGCTCTTTTTAAGATGATTGTCCTTCACTATCAAAATTAGATTATTTGATATGTAAAGATAATTATTTTTCCTAAGAGCCCGAGTTCGACTAATATTGCCTTGAATTTTAGTTTTCAAAAGAAATTTGATTCGAATCCAATACTGGACCTAAATGAATTTTCTAAGAGTATGGCTAATTTTATGAAGAAAAAGGAGATTCAGAAAAAGACAGTTAAAACTAAGAAGAGGACAACCTGTTTTAAAGCGGAGTCTCTTCCTAGTTCCCCAATATTTGATTAATGATTAGTACATTATTATGGATATTATAGGGGTCGGGAACCTTAAAAAATTGGTTTACTTTGCACACTAATTAGTGAGAATAAAACAACATTTTTAGTTATTATTAAGCCTAAACATTTTGGGGACCATATTCCTCAGATTGCTAAAAGAGTCAAATTTCTGAATTTCTGTCATGGGAATTCGGTGAATAGGCATATTTGGTTGTTATGGAATAATGAAATTGATTTGAAAGTTTTTCAGGTTACTACTCAATGTATTTCCATAAAGATCCTATATAAGTCAGACCTAAAAGTGTGCTATGGGTTCACTAGTTTATGTGAAATTTACTCAACAAAAGATGAGGGAGTTGTGGTCCTCTTTAAATCAGTTTGGGTCTTCGGGTCGATTCCTATGGTTTGTTGGCGGTAATTTTAATGTTGTAGGCACTCCCTTAGAAAAATGTTGTGTTACTCCTATAAATATGTATGCGGTCCAAAAGTTCATTGATTTCATAGATAATGTTGGTTTCTTAGATCCGGGTTATGAGGGGAATCTGTTTACGTGGTTGAATGATCATTAGGATGCTACTAGGAGTCACCTAGATAAAGTGTTGATTAATAGTGAGTTCCATTCAACTTTTCCTCTAAAAAAAGTCATTCATAAGATTAGAGTGTATTTCGATCATGCTCTTTTGGTTTTTTTGGTAGTATTGTTGTGTCTAAGCCTAGGCCTTGTCGGTTCTTTAAAGCTTGGTGTGGTCATAAAAACTTTATTTCGTTAATCGGGAAGTGCTGGGAGAAAGTTTTCATTGGGCTTCCTATTGTTATTCTTCATCAGAAGTTGAAGCATGTCCAAAAACAGATTAAAGGATAGAACTAGAAAAATTTTGGTAATGTTAAAGAGAAAATTCAACTTGCATTCTCCACAAACCATGTTTCTGAAGTTTGTGAGGCTAAAAGGAACGTAGAATGATTGTTGGATAGGGAGGAATCCATGGCTAAGGACGAATCCCAACAAAACTGGTTGGTTGAAGGTGGCCGTCAAACTAGTTTCTTTCATGTTGGTAGTAAGAAAAAAGGCGGTCCAGTCAAAATTTAAGTTGAAACTGCAGGATGAAACATGGGTGACAAATAAAAACCGGTTGGGGAGACAGTTTGCACTTATTTTGATGATTTATTCTCAACTTCAAATTCTTAATTTTCATTTGATGAGCTCCTTCAATGTCTACCAGCTCTAATAAGGACAGATCAAAATTAATCTTCATGTGTGATTCTTGAATTTTAGAAATTTTTTAATACAGTTAATAATTTGGATCCGGATAGCGCTCTTGGGGTGGGTGGATGAGTTTGGAGATATTTTTTTTTTAGGAAATGTTGGAATATTATAAAATTGGATATGGTGAATGTTGTGAAAGATTTCTTCAAAATAGGTCACTTACCTAAATCCTTTACCTCGACAAATTTGATTCTATTGCCGAAGGTTACGAATCTAGTTGTTCTAACAGACTTGCGTTTTATCATGCTATGTACGTTCATATATAAGATCATATCAAGGATTATGACTAACAGATTAGCTCCTATGTTACCATAGTTGATCCCACTAGAACAATCAAATTTTTCTAGAGTATTCACGAGAATATTGTGTTGGCGCATGAGTTAATTCAGAATATTGATAAAAAAATAAAATCTTGGGATCAAATGTTGTTTTTAAGATTGACATGTCTAAGGCATATGATCATTTGGAAAGGGTTGTTTTATTCGAGTGTTGAAAAAGTTTGGTTTTTCCTAATCTTGGTGTGATTTGATTTATAGGTGCATTAGTAATGTTTGGTATTCAGTCATGCTCAATGGCAGCCAACATGGTTTATTCACTTTAATGAGGGGTCTGCGTCAAGGCAATCCCCTCTCTCCTCTATTATTTATTTTAGCTGAAAAGGTATTCTCGCATAATTTGAAAGTCTGGATGGTCTAAGGCCGTATTGAGATATATTGGGTGTTTGGGACCTTGATAAGTGCTTAAATAGTCATATTTAAGCCCCTTAATTTACACTTGTTAGACTCTTTACTTATCTATTTTAGTAGATTATACTTTATTTTTGTGTTTTATGTGTTTTTCACAGGACTTGGACAAAAAGATAACAAAATGGAGCTTTAGAAGCAAAAGTCAAGTTTTGCCCTCCAGCAAGGTGCGCTCGAGTGCACCCCCTTGAGATCGAGCGCACAAGCACACGAGCGCACTTGAAGAAGGCTCCAGTGCACATATGCGATCGATCGCATCCCGTATACGCTCGAGGGGAATTACTCTAGAGGCGGCAGAGCCAGAATTGGAAAGACGTCTTCCGACTCCAAAACGGAATTAGGGTTTTGTGATGCCATGTAGACCCTATAAATAGCCCTATAAAACACATATCACACACCTTTTGTTTGAGATTCGAAGTAGAGAGCTTAGGAGAAGAATTGACGACTCGTCTCCCGAGTCTTCTTCGATTTTAGTTTTCTGTTTTTACTTAATTATGTTTAGCATGTTTACTTTACTTAGTATGTGTGACTAAACTCTTATAGGGCTCGATTGAAGCCCTAGTTATGCTTTACCACACATTTATTCATTGACTATCTTTGCTATAGCCTTGTTAGAATATTTAACTTGATTAACACCTGTTTATATTTACATTCCTCATATGTATGTGCCTGATCAACATATGCATGTGGTATGGATAGGTTAGTCGAATCAATTTGGATGACTGAGTCCTGGGTTCGACATTAGTAACAAGGGATATCCACACCGGATTCCCGGGTTAATCAACATGGGAAACTGGGAGCGGACCAAGCCCTAGGTCCCGTGTGGTTGCCGATCTCCATAGTCCTCATGCTCTCTTAAGGAACAACTCAGTATACACTCATGCTGAATCCCTTAAAGAGAGAAAAGAGTTAAAGTATACACCATGCCTAACTCGTTGCATAGGGAGATCAATAGCCTAAGGTGTGGACCAAGCCCTTAGGTTGGCAACCATTAGATATTCATGATAAGGCTAGAGCATAGAAACCTTAGTAAGTGGGAAAGTATAATTAGTGGTGGATATCATAGCTCTATGTTCTCATTATTGTTATTCATTCACTATCAACTGTTATTTCTCTTTTAAACTTAAAAGAATTAGTTCTAGATAGAAATTCACCAATCCCTGTGGAAATGATCTCGCACTTGCACACTATAATACCACAGATCTTGTGCACTTGCAAGTAAAACAAGTATGATTATTTACTTATTTATTTAGGTAGATAAACGTCCAACAAGTTTTTGGCGCCGTTGCTGGGGATTACACTAAATTTCTTTTAGAATTAAATTCTCATTTAGTTACCATTATTTTATTCTGTTTTTATCTTATATTTTTTGTTTTACTAAAAACCCTAATCAAATCCTTTTTCTCTGTTTCAGGTACTCCAGGAAGCATTCTGTACCACTTGCGATCGAGCGCACTCTATTGTGCGATCGAGCACAATTGAGGCAAAGGGTAATCTGAGCAGCAGTAGTTGACTGCTGCTCTCAAGTAACTGCCATCGATTCATGCACGGACGACAGTCCAAGAATTCAGCATTCCTTCCCTTTGATCCCGAGCTTGAGAGGTCAATCCGACAAAGGTTTTGGGATAACCCGGAAGAGGTAGGAGAAGGAAGTGAGGAAGAGACACCACCAATGGCAGAACAAATAGCTGAACAGCAACCACCTAAGCGGAGGCCGATGAAGCAATCCATCATCCCACAGAACCTCGAACAACCTTCGTGCATTGCGTATCAACTTGAGGCGGAAGGAAACTATTACATACTTCCGCAGATACTCAGTGCACTAACTCATTTTAGGGGTAAGCCTAGTGAGGATCCACATTTGCACCTTCGAGAGTTCTTCGACCTCTGCAAATTCCAGCACATCCGAGGCTTAGACCAAGAAGGAATAAGGTTAATTCTTTTCCCTTTTTCTTGAAAGATAATGCTAAATTATGGTATAATTCTTTGCCTATAGTTTCCATCCACACTTGGGAGGAGTTGGCGAGCAAATTTCTAAAGAAGTTCATCCCAGCCCAGAAGAAAAGGAAAATTAGGAAAGAAATACAATTCTTCCAACAAAAGGATGGAGATCTGTTCTTCGAGGACTGGGGATACTTCAACGAGCTACTACTCAAGTGCCCACACCACAACCTACCCCAAGACGAACTGGTATAAGCCTTTTATGAAGGTTTGAGTGATTCTAACAAAAATATTGTTGATTCAGGTTATGGAGGAGTGCTGATGGAAAAGAGCAGCGAAGAGGCAATGGAACTGTTTGAAACCCTAAGCGAACACACGCAGCAGTTCTCCTCTCAAGGTAGACACATAACTAAAAGTAAGGGTATGTATGAGGTAAGCATGAACAGAGGATCATCTCCTCAAATAGCCGCCATGGAAAGGAAAATTGACCTATTAGTAAAAGCTATGGCCGCTCAGAATACCTCAACTAACCCATCAGCCGCACCACTACAGGTATGTGCCATTTGCTCACAGTTTGATCATGATACTAATACTTGTCCTTTATATTCATCTGCAGATTATGAGCAAGCCAACTTTGTGGGTCCGAACAATTATCTGCCAAAGAACAACCCCTATGCCAACACATACAACCCTGGATGGTGAAATCACCCAAACTTCTCATGGAGCAACAACCAAAACAATTAAGGGAACCAAAGAAATTTCCAACCAGCAGCCCAAACTGCTCCTGAACCCAAGAAGAATGACCTCGAAATTCTTGTGAGGCAACTAGCGACTCAGCAACAACAGATCCTGAATAAACATGAACAATTCATGGAAGAGTCAAGGCAATTTTGAACTGAAATGAGGCAAATTATTGCCAAGCACGATCAAGCCATTCAAGGGCTAGAGATACAAATGGGACAGTTGGCCAAGGAATTGAGTAGCGGAAAATAAGGAGAGCTCCCGGCCCAGTCACTACCTAATCCAAGAGGACACCAGCAGTTAAATGCCATAACAACCTTACGAAGTGGAAAGGTCATCGACACCAACGAGCCTACACAAACAACTCCGGATCAGACCTCCATATCCAACATAAGATAGATAGAAAAGGTAAATGCACCTCCATCCTTTCCTCAAAGGTTTGTAAAGCCTAAAAAGGAAACTAAAATGATTGACATATTTGAAACCTTGAAAAAGGTAAAAATAAATATTCCCTTATTAGAGGCAATAAAACAACTACCTGTTTATGCTAAGTTTTTAAAATATTGTTGCACTAACAAACGGAAGTCTCAGGAGTATAAGACGGTAGCCTTAACTGAAGAGGTGAGTGCTGTATTATTGAGAAAATTACCACCTAAACTAAAAAATCTTAGTAGCTTCACTATTCCTTGCAGGCTAGGTGACCAGCTGTTCAAACATGCATTATTGGACCTAGGGGCGAGTGTCAATTTACTACCTTACAGTGTATTTGAGACACTAGGTTTGGGGGAACTCCAACCAACCTCCATTACATTACAATTGGCTGACAGAAGCATCAAACGACCTAGAGGTATCTGTGAGGATGTTTTGGTAAGAGTAGGTAAATTTATTTTACATGCTGATTTTATTGTATTAGACATGGTTGCCAGATGCTTGTACCACTCCCTATCATTATAGGGAGACCATTTATGATCACTACTGACACAAACATTAATGTAAAAAGAGGTATTGTCACAATGAGAGTAAATGATGAAGAGTTAGAATTTAAAATCTTTAATACAATAGACCCTCCTAGGACTGATGCTAAGTGTCATAATGTAAGCTTCGTACATGGTATTAATGAGAAAGTGTCCAAAGCTCATTTCACCGATCCAATGAAGACTATCCATGATGACATAGGATTGAGATTTGAGCCAGAAGATAATGTGATTAAAGATGTCCACAGAGTTGTGCACACCATCAAGAGCACACCTAAACCTTCAAGTAAGTATAAACCTCAAGTTAAAAATCATGTACTTACTAATACTACCCCTCATTGTTTTATCTACCAGGTACCTAAATTGAAGACAGAGCAGCTATCAACGGACTTAGAACCACCTGATGGGGGCCCTAATTGCCTCATTAAAAAGACGTAGCCTTAAAAGCTACCATAGAGAGCACATGAGAAAATTCACTCGCTCAACATATAGCTCAAGTGCCTCTATCAAGGTTAGTGGTACTGAGGCCACTACAAATTGGTATGACTATATCTTTCCCAATTTTTTTTACCTTAATTAAATTCTTTCTATAATCTTTTTTTACTATTTCGATCTTGCGATCGAGCGCACACTATACGCGCTCGAGCACCACCTCACCCTGCACTGCGCATGAGCGCACCACAATTAAACACTTCTGCACAATTGTGCTCGATCGCACTTCACCAATACGCTCGAGCGCAATCGGGGCAGAGGGGTCACGTGCACGTTATAAACAGTTTCCCGTTCCTTCCCTCAGTTACACTCAATCGTACTTCTGCTCTCTCTCTCTCGCAAGAACCATCTCACACAACAAAACCCTACCTTCCACTCTCATCCGGCACATCTCCACCATCACCTCACCACACAACCAAACCAAACCACACAACAAATATATTCTCTTTCTACTTTACAAAAACACCCATCTTCTAAAAAGCACAAGGTGCATACTTGTTTTTATTACTTAAGCAAACACACGATTTTAGATCTTCAGCTCATATGTACATTCTATATATGTCATTCATGTGTGTTGATTGGATAGTTTTACTTTTGCAGGAGGTTTGGAACAAGGGAGTATAAATCCTACAGCTTCTGGTTTTTGGTGCACATCAAGTGTTCGATAAAGTGTCTGACCGAGTGCGATCGAGCGCTAGGCACCAACGATTGAGCGCACTACCCATAGTGCGATCAAGCGCACAGTATCTGCGATCAAGTGCAATTTTGACAGCAACACAGATCCAGATTCTGAATCATGGCTTCCACATCCCGTGCCTCTAGCAGTCGCCATCATTCATCTCGGCCAGCGTGAAATACTGTTCAAAATAACATTCAATGTAGAAGAGAACTTCAAGACTTTGGACGCCACAAGATGGGTGGTCCAAGAATTCAAGAACCGGGGTCTCAAGTGGCTATTCAAGCCGGTCTGCTCGATGGCCTACACAAGATTTGTGGTCAGTTTCTACGAGAACCTAACTTATGACTGCACCAGACCAAAGCTTTTATCTTCCTCGGTCTAGGGCAGGTTCATAGAACTGACCACCACTGACATAAGCAGCTCTTTGCACTGCTGCGATGAGTCCCCACCAGAGGACAGCCACATAGAGGAGCAGCCTAACTCATCCATCTCCCATACATCATTGCGAACATGTGTGCGGGATAGTATGCAGACCGCCACAATAATGCGGGGAGCTAGTCGAGGTTGTCTCCCTGTCTATGGTTCGTCGATTCAGTCCTACAGCGTAATGTGTGTCCTTTCGGGCCTAAGACACAGAGGTGGGATCAGTTCCTACAGGCTCTCTACAACTTTCACCGAGGTCATTGGTACTCCATCCCAGCAGTCATATGGAGTCAGATACACAAGTTCTGGGATAGGGTACATAACCGACAAACGACCACAGCTAATGTTTGGGGCCTTCCTTTCCCCTTCTTGCTCAGTCATATCTTCAAGAAGAAGGGGGTTAGAGGTTCCTCTATAGATGGCCCGGTTAGTGACCATCCATTCTTTGGGAGAGCACAGTGGAGCCTCAGCCAGTCACACATGCCCCGAGGACCCCGTGCACAGATACCAGCCGCCGAGCCTATTGCAGATGATCCGATGGAGGCTGAGCATCCACCGATGAGCCCTTCATGGGAGGAGGACCAAACAGACATTGGGATCCATGGAGTATCAGCACCTCTTAGATGAGCTATCCTCCTTCCGTTGTGAGTTGTCCGACATTCGCCGGGAGGATCGTGAGGTAGCCCATCTGATCCATTAGCGGATTGATGGGTTAGAGGCACAGTTCACATGACGGAAGGCCATGCTACAGTCCATCCTTGACCGCCTATCTCCTGCACTCGGTACCTTCTCGATTGCACCCACTGATGATCAGCAATGAGAGGATACCCTGTCTGGCTGAAGACATTAAACTTAGCGCTCATGGGAGGTACCCCAGTTATATCCTTTTTATTTAGTACTTTTCTTTTTATAGTCATTTTTTCATATCTATTATTTTGTTTTCCGGAACAGCATTTGTTTTCCTTTGTCAGGTACTTAGTGCGTGCATCCAGTTCAAGTTTGGGGGCGTGTACAAGCAAGCAAACAACCTAGTTCTCCATCTCCCAGATCAGATCTTTCCATGCCACACACATTGGGGACAATGTGCATTTTAAGTTTGGGGGTAGTGGGAGATACTAGATACTATCATACACGCACTTGGAGCACATGCACACACTAAGTCCCAGTTTTTTTTTTTTTTAGGAAGATAAATGCATGATCAATGGGTAAACAAAAATTTTGGTTGAATTAAAAATTTGATAACACTTCATTAGTAAGCTTACAAGCTAGAACACATAGTCTTGTATTAGGAATTTTACAAAGTTGAGTTAACTACCTCAAAGCACCTAAGAATTCACAAGTTTGATTTAAAAAATTGCACGAGCACAATTAGCACGTATTTGTGTGGGGTATGACATATAATTCTTTTGTATATGTTTCCATAACCTAACCTGTAATCGGATAACTTGTTGAAAAGAACCTTTTGGCATAAAAAAAATAAAGAAAAATATGTTCATCATGCAAAAAGAAAATAAAAAAGCTTCCAAAAATCAACTTTCCACTGAGTAACTGGGCCTCTTGCCTCAGTAAGCATTGAGTGTTCACGTCAAAAGGTGGAAGTTTCATTAAGGAGCATTAAAAACTTGTTAAGTTCCGTAGCCTTTTTTACTCGAGCTAATAAGTCCTTAGGGGTGTCTTCACACCTAATGCCATAAAACCATCTGGTTTGGGAGTCATTGGCCAAAACACTCATTACAAGGGTCAAATAGAAAGCTCAGTGGAACTAAACATGGTAAAAATCGCATGATAAAAGAAAAAGGAAAAAGAAGCAAGTATTATACCATTTTGTTCTCTTTGATAAGAAATTCGATGAAAGTTTGAGCACTGAAGCACTATCCACTAAAATTATGTGGAAACCCCATCTCATATGTGCTAATCCATCACACATAAATCAAACTTGCGATGCCTTAAGCGAACCTTAGGTGGTTAACATAAAAATTTTGAAAGTCCTTTTGTAATCCAAAATTTGTTTTTATTATAAGCTTACTCATGAGTGGTTATCATGGTTTTATGTGTAACCCAAAGTTTTTAGTACCATGAAAATGAATTTATCTTTAAAATTTTGTTTCAACATAGTTTTTGGTTTTGTATTGCTAAGGGACTAGCAATATGTAAGTTTGGGGGTGTGATAAGTGCTTAAATAATCATATTTAAGCCCCTTAATTTACACTTGTTAGACTCTTTACTTATCTATTTTAGTAGATTATACTTCATTTTTGTGTTTTATGTGTTTTTCACAAGACTTGGACAAAAAGGTAATAAAATGGAGCTTTTAGAAGCAAAAGTCAAGTTCTGCCCTCCAGCAAGGTGCGCTCGAGCGCACCACCCTTGAGATCGAGTGCACAAGCACACGAGCGCACTTGAAGAAGGCTCGAGCGCACATATGCGAATGAACACATCCCGCATACGCTCGAGCGCAATTACTCTAGAGACGTCAGAGCCAGAATTGGAAAGATGTCTTCCGACTCCAAAATGGAATTAGGGTTTTGTGATGCCATGAAGACCTATAAATAGCCCTGTAAAACACATATCACACACCTTTTGTTTGAGACTCGAAGTAGAGAGCTTAGAAGAAGAATTGACGACTCGTCTCCCGAATCTTCTTCGGTTTTAGTTTTCTATTTTTACTTAATTATGTTTAGCATGTTTACTTTACTTAGTATGTGTGACTAAACTCTTATAGGGCTCGATTGAAGCCCTAGTTATGCTTTACCACACATTTATTCATTGGCTATCTTTGTTATAGCCTTGTTAGAATATTTAACTTGATTAACACCTGTTTATATTTACATTCCTCATATGTATGTGCCTGATCAATGTATGCATATGGTATGGATAGGTTAGTCAAATCAATTTGGATGACCGAGTCCTGGGTTCGACATTAGTAACAAGGGATATCCACACCGAATTATCGGGTTAATCAACATGGGAAACCGGGAGCGGACCAAGCCCTAAGCCCCGTGTGGTTGCCGATCTCTACAGTCCTCATGCTCTCTTAAGGAACAACTCAGTATACACCCATGTTAAATCCCTTAAAGAGAGAAAAGAGTTAGAGTATACACCATGCCTAACTCATTGCATTGGGAGATCAATAGCCTAAGGTGTGGACCAAGCCCTTAGGTTGGCAACCATTAGATATTCATGATAAGGCTAGAGCATAGAAACCTTAGTAAGTGGGAAAGTATAATTAGTGGTGGATATCATAGCCCTATGTTTTCATTATTGTTATTCACTCACTATCAACTGTAATTTCTCTTTTAAACTTAAAAGAATTAGTTCTAGATAGAAATTCACCAATCCCTGTGGAAATGATCTTGCACTTGCACACTAAACTACCACAGACCTTGTGCACTTGCAAGTAAAACAAGTACGATTATTTACTTATTTATTTAGGTAGATAAATGTCCAACAGACCTCGAATAGTATTTCACACTTGTTATATTCTGATGATATGCTTCTTTTTCTCAATGGAAAAAAAATCCTTAATGGACGTGTGCACAAATCTTTTGAAACTATATGAGGAGATTTTGGGGCAAAAAGTAAATTGGGATGAAAGCTCTTTTATTGTCAATCAAAAATGGAATAGGGCTTGGGTGACTTTGATAAAGCTCTAGACTTTTGTTTCCCATTCCTTATTACGCATTCAATAACTAGGGGTTCTCTTATTCAAAGGGGTACGAGTTTAGAGAGATATTTCATATACTTAGATGAGAAAATTCGAAAGAAGCTAGAAAACTTGAAAGCAAAATTATTATCTATTGGTGGTAAAATTACTTTCATCAAGAGTGTGTTAACCTCTATTCCAATTCACACTAGTGGTTCCTATGCCGCAAGGTTGCCTTCAAAATATAGAAAATAAATTTGCAAATTTCTTCTAGAATAATGGTACCCAGAGCTGACATCATTTGGTGTATTGGGAGACAATATATAAGTCATACAATGAAGGTGAGTTGGGTATCAAAGCTTCAAGGGATGTGATGTCTTCTTTTCAAGTGAATTTAGCTTGGAAGTTTGTTCAGGGTAATTCAATTTGGGAAACATTTATGAGGATCAAGTATGGTTCTGCTTTTAGGTCTTTATCAGCTCCACGGTACAGCTCTCACTACTGGCGTTCCATCCTCCCTCATATTCAGGTAATTCTGAAAAATACTAGTTAACTTATTGGTTATAGAGATATATCTTTATGTATCTCTAGGTGGCATAATGAGGTCGTATTTATGGCTAATCGTCCATTTCCTAAGAGTTCGGTAGCTGAGATTCTTTATAACCAGGACAAGTTGCAGGTTATGAAAGATTTCTCCCTTCATTATCAAGTGTTCTTGAGAATATATGAATGGAGGATGTACTAGATAAATTAATGTGGGATCATTTGGCTTTCGAATTATTTTCCACTAAAGAATATTGGAACAAATGTAGAGTGTGGGGTCCAAGGTTTAGATGGAACAAAAAGATTTGGAATAAACAGATCCCAACAAAGGTAGCATGCTCGATGTGGAGGATGTTATATGGGGAGATATTAGTGGACCAAAATTTCCAATGCATTTGTATTAACATTGCTTCAAAATGTGTATGTTGTAAGGTATCATAAGTTGTGCCGATCACACGCCTTTTTATAGGCAAAGAAGTATCGTCTTTGGTTTGGAGTTATTTTGGTATTCGGTTGAATGTAGTTCACCCAAACTCGCTTTAGGCTTTGGTAACAAATTGGCTGGAGAAAGCCTTAGTTTATACTTAGATGGGTTTCACTAGAATCATTATGTTTAGTATGTTCTGTTGGGAATTATGAATTGGGTAAAATGGTGCAATTTATGATGATAAACCTGTGAAAATCGGTGTTATTATTGGCAAGGTGTTGGGCTGGATTTCAGAGCTTCAAAGTGGTTTTGTGCTAGAATATTCACCTAATTTCCATGACATCACATGTTTACAAGCTCTTTATTTACCTGTTCGCAACATTCATAGTCATCTTGGTAAACGGCTAAAATGTCACCCTCCTAATACTGGTAAGGTTAAGTTAAATTGTGATTATTCGACTATGGCAAACAAAGGCGTGGGTGGTGGCATTTTTCAGGTCTGATCAGTCCTCTATTCTTATTGCTTCTTCGAATTATTATGGTACTTGTACTAACATGCATGCAAATGCTCAAGCTCTACTGGATGGGCCTAAGCTTTCGTTAAGTCATAACATCCATATACATTGCATTGAGAGTGATTCACAGGTACTAGTGGACATTTTACACAATTCTTGTCATGCTCCATGGGATTTAATTTATTGCATTGGGGAGAGAAAAAAACACTTCTTCCATCTAATGTTGATATCAGACATATTTTTAGAGAGGGTAATCAATTAGCTGACTCATTATCTAAATACGAGCACTCGCATGAGCAATTGGAGCTCTTTTGGACTCATGGAGTGTTACGTAATAGTTGCAAACAAGCTTTCAATCATGACAGGAAAGGTCTCATTGCATTTAGGAAAAGGTAGTGCCATAGTCTATGCATGTAGGTAGTAATTTTTGTAATGTGTTAGTTTACTTTACTGTTCGGTAAGGTTAGTTTTAGATTTTTTTTGTATCGATATTGTTTGGGTTAGGGATCATTACTTCATTTATGTATTTCATTGGGTAAGGCCTAGGGTCACCTCCGAGGTTAGGTTTCATGTCCCCCTCGGGTATAGTATGCCATTTTGTTCCCCTTATTTATATATCTCATTTTTATTATAAAATAAACCGGTAGAGGTCTATGCCAAACCCCCTTCCACCACAAGGAGGTGTTCTCCAAAAAAAAAAAAAAACCTACTACAACTCTCTTTCTCTAACATCCAGCCTTATTTATAAATTTTTAATTCATTAATCATTTGATCTTTCTTCTGTTTGCATCAACATAGAAATTTATTATAATTTCACAAAAATATGCATCATATGTAAGAAACTATCTTCATCAAAGCTGAGCACATAACCTTAGTAAGTTGTCTAAAAACAAAAGGGAACAATAATAATTTACATAAAAAAATTTCGAGGTTAAAAACCTTTTATTTTTATTATTGTATTTGGATTTTCTATATAAGAATGTATTTTAAAAATAAATATTCAACGCTGCTACATAAAATAAAACCTTTAACAAACAATAAATTATCATACAATTCGACCAACAAAATTATATTTTCTTATTCTAATATAATTAGGTTTTAGTTTTACTATAGATAAGCAAGTCATTTACCCAAAAAAAAAAATTATTGATCCATATAAACAAGTTTTTTAGTAAAGAAATTGTTCCATTGTAAATAAAGTGTTTAGATTGAAAAATATTAAATTAAAAATATTTTATCTAATTTTTATTGGATTAATAAATTCATCACTACATTGAATTTTTGTAAATTTCATGTTTCTTATTATATAAAGTTTAGAAATTTTAATAAAAAAATGTTGGACACTCAATATGCACACGCTACTTATAAGAAGCATTATGTTATAAAAAAATTCAACAAAAAATTTATTACAATGTAATTAAATAAATTAAATAAACAAAAAATATTAATAGGGATATTATTAAGAATATTTATTAATTATTTATATATTTTCAAACAAACAAAATTTATCTATATGTACAAGTTTTTCTACAAACTATTAATTACTAACTAATTAAATACAAATATTTATAAAACAAAATAAATATTGATAAAAATTAAACTTAAAATATTTCTTATGTGTTCAAATACTTACATTTAAAATTCAATAGTCTATATATATGAACAAATTTTTCACAAATATTAAATTATCATGTCAAGAAATAAATTAAAATAATATTTTGTTTTTGTCAAATATTTAGGCATTCCTTTTACTGTACCAAAACAAGGCATCAACAACAAAATTATTACTATATATGAATAATTTTTCCATAAAAATTAATTACCATGTAATTAAATTCATTAAATTACAACAAGCATGGATAAAAATACTCTTAACTAAAATTTATTTTTAGATTAAGCAATTTTGTTTCCTCTAGAATTGAGATCGTCTATATTACCAAGTCTTTGATAAATAATTAACTACTTATTACTATATAAAAACTAGTGTTTTACAAAAAATAAATTTTGATGTAATTAAATCAATTAAATTAAATTTTATATTACACATATAATTACGTTCTAATTTAATTTTATATAAGCAAGATATTTTTTTTTAAAAAAATTATTACTCTATATGAATAAGTTTTTCCATATAAATTTATTACTATGAAACTAAATTAATTAAACTGATAAAAAAACAAAAATTTATAAGTATTAAATTTATTTTTTCATTTATGTATTTACATATTTAGTTGGATTTATATTAGCAAAACATACATTATTATGTACGTAATTAAATAAATTTATTTTTTCCTCATACAGTTAGATTATAGATTGCACCTTTGTATAAGCAAGATAGTTACAAAATAAAAATATTAAGTTCATTAATTAAAATAAAATAGATATTGATCAGGATTAATCCTATAATATATATTTTTTCTATATATTTATTTGATTAGATTTACAATTTACTACAATATAGCAACAAACATTTCACAATCAATGAATTGTTTTCAAATAAATCAATTAAATTAAAATTTTATTTTTGTCCAATAATTATTTTTTTTATTAAAATCATTACTCTATATGATCAATTTCATTTTCACTCACGAACAATTAATTACTAAGTATCAAATCCATTAGGTTGACAAAATAAAGTAAATAATATTTTATATATTTTGAAAAATTATTAATCTAAATACACAAACATTTCACAAACAGTACATAAGTATGTCATGAAATCAATTAAATTAAAAAAAAATATGTTTTCCTTATACAATTATTTTTGTTTTAATCTACATAAGCAAGTCATTGACAAAATATTCATTACTCTATATAATTAATTAATATTTCCTAATATAATTCAGTCAATTGACAAAGGAAACTAAAGATTAATTGGGATTAAGTTTAAAATTTTTAGTAACTATTTAAATGTATAATTAAAGTTTTATGAAGTTAATAAATTCATCAATATATACGATTTTGTTTATATTATATATCACATGCATTATTTATCACGTGCAACACACGTCTCCTAATAACTAATGTGTGTGTATATATATATATAACATGCACTAATCGAAAAAGAAGAAGATCCTTTCCAGTAACTTGGGGAAAGTTTTCTCCAAGTACACAATTAGATGAATGTCACATCATCTATAGTATTAATGTGATGTTAATATTTCACATTAACACTATAGATGATGTGACATTCATCCACTACAAGATAAATGGGTTTTGCCGATGCTTTATTTTTGGCGTTTCCTACAAGCGCCGCTGTAAGTCCTCCACTGGCGCTTCATTTCAGGCGCTTTCATGAAGCATTGCATTGTCCAAAGAACATATATCGGCACTTCAAAGCACCGTTATATGCGAATTCTATTGCCTATTGCGGCGCTTGTAAGCGCCAGAATATGATCGAAACCTATTTCATATTCCGGCGCTTGGAAGCGCCGCAATATGAAATGGGTTTCTGCATAAGCACCGCAATATTCAGAACCCTTACGGCACTTTAAAGCACCGAAATAGGAGTTATAATAGCTGGTGATTAGTGTAATTTCTCAAACTCTTACGCCCGACCATGCCGGTTTGCTCTCGCGACTCCTTCTTCCTATTCGCGTCTCTTCTTCCTCATCTTCTTCGTCTCTCTCTCATCAAAATTTCTACACAGGTATATTTCATTCCTTCATCGTGCTTAGTTTCTCTATGCGTATATATTCTATAAACTGTGATTGTTAGGGTCGATGATGACCTAGGTTCTGCGTTTTGTGTTGTTTTCCTAATTGGGTGATTATTATTGCTTGAAATCCCATTTTCAAGTGATAGGGGTTGCTACACAACAGCACTTGTGAGGAGCTGCTGCACAACAGCACTTGTGAGGTGCACCTGTGAGGGGACTGCTGCACAGGCCCGCACAGGTGCACCTGTGAGGGTGCTACTACATAGCAACACCTGTAAGATGAGTTAATGAAGCATACTAAATTATTTGGGTTTGGATTTCTGTTCAATTCTTCTGATCTTGTGAGCTTAATTTGTTGTTTATTTGTGTAACAAACCCAATTTTTTAATTAAGCAGTGTTATACCTACCACAATTTTTGACATTCTATGCGACAACTTTGTATCTGCTTAAATAATTGACAAGAAACTCTATAGGTAATACGTTTGTTTTATTAATTTTACTTTTAATGAAATCGATGTAATGAGTGAGAGTAAAGCAAACTTTCACATGTTTGCATTGGGTGTCAAAATTTGCGGTAGATATAGCTTTACCCTTTTTTATTTGCTGAACCAGCATAGGGATAAGAAGTCCTAGAAGACTATAAGCACTATGCTTGTTGACAGCATTAATTTTGAATGCCTCTAAAAAGCTTGCAGTTTTCCCTGTTACTTACTTGGAAACTTCATAAGAATCTACTTTATGGAATTTTTTATGTGCTAGAGACAAGCTTATCTTTAAACAAAAGTCCCTTAGAATTTTGTTTTCGGAAACACCTTTTTTTGGGTGCACTAGCCAAAAGATGAATAAAATCTAGATCTCTTATTAAGAGAACTTAAAGGAGATCACTAAGTCAAAAAGCTCAAGTCGAAACACTTTCGTCATGCTTAGTTTCTCTATGCCTATATATTCTATAAACTGTGATTGTTAGGGTCGATAATGACCTAGGATCTGGGTTTTGTATTGCTTTCCTAATTGGGTGATTATTATTGCTTGAAATCCCCTTTTCATGTGATGGGGGTTACTGCACAGTAGCACCTATGAGGAGGCTGCTGCATAGTAGCCCCTGTGAGGGGTTGCTGCACTGCAGCACCTGTGAGAGAGCTGCCACATAGCAGCACCTGTGAGTATACATGGGGTAGCATTTAAAATTTTGTTTGAATAAGCAATAAAATTTTATTTCTTTAGTGCCCAATTTATTTAATATTTAAATTCTTTTTGTATGGTGAGTTAATGAAGCATGCTAAATTGATTTTCAATGTCATGCTTTTGTTTCTCCTCTTACTGTGTCTCATTAAGTTATTAAGTTGATATTTTTGGCATGCTCTGTATGGCTGCTCTCAAGCAAGTAAATAATTAAGGAATGGGCTGCCACACAGCAGCACTTGTGAGGGGGCTGCTGCACAGCAGCACCTGTGAGTATACATGGGGTAGTATTTAAAATTTTGTTAGAATAAGAGATAAAATTTTATTTCTTTAGTGCCCAATTTATTTAATATTTAAATTCTTTTTGTATGGCGAGTTAATGAAGTATACTAAATTGATTTTCAATGTCATGTTTTTGTTTCACCTCTTACTGTGTCTCATTAAGTTATTAAGTTGATAGTTTTGGCATGCTTTGTATGGCTACTCTTAAGCAGGTAAATAATTAAGGAATGGGCTGCTGCACAGCAGCACCTATGAGTTTTATTACTATGATACCTTTTTTATTTTGCAATTTTCACTTTTGTTCTTGTTAATAGGTTTTATTTTAGTTAGTGGATCCACATATAACTATTTTAAGCACCTTACAGATAAAATATTCTTGGTGATATTTAGTTTTACTTATTGACTTGTTTAAGTTTTTCAGTTTCACACTTTCACCCTTCTGTCCTTTGATCTTAGAATGCTATAGGAAATACTGGTTTTACTGTAGAAGGTTCAGGTTCAGGTTTGGGGCTGATGAAGTTGAAATCTGGCTAATGGCTTTACTGTAGAAAAATTTGTTATTGAAGATTAAGAGAAGATGAAATGACTACTGAAAAAATCTTTTCGTATTCATATTGAGGAGATATAATGTGGTATATTTTTCTTATGCATCAGTCATGTATTAAATAATAATGCTTATCCAAGAAGACGTATGTTGATATTTTGAACTGATGAAAACGTTTTAGTTCCAAGACTGCAGATGGGGATAACATTTCTAGTCAGAATTATGAGTGGAGAGGTTGGTGCTGCACCAGCACCTGCACAAGGCCTGGTGCTACACTAGCACCAGTGCAAGGGCTAGTGTTGCAGAACCTGCATAGCAAAATTTTTAGGGTTCTTAACATGTATGGTATTGAGTAGCAGCATCACACCTCATTTATAGCTCTTTTAAATCCATGTGTATAGCTCTTTGACGTCTCTTTGTTGAAAGATATAAGCATGTTTATGTTTTTATGTATACAAATTGCAACATGTTTAGGTCAAAATATATTCCTCCCTACGTTAGAGCTACTATGTCAAACCAATCTCTAGCTGGGTCTTCACAACATTAAGAAGATGCTGAACATGAGCATGAGGATCACCTTGAAGATGATCGTTACTCTCAAAGTATTCTGAGACCGAGCCAATAACAACAGAAAGTCAAAACAATGATAATGAAGAATACGAGATAATTGGTAATTTGTATTATAAGACATTCCTTTTAGAACTAGTTTGATATCACAGTGTTATCCTAATTATAAAATTTATGTTTTCAATGTATAGATTCTGAAAGGAGGGTGAGAAAGCAAACACGTGTCATATGAACGTCACAAGTGAGGTCCTTAGAACGTGGGGAGAAAATTGTGGTCCACATCAATGCACGTAATCAACCTGTGAAAAAAGGTGGCCAAATATTAAGTAGCTGGTTGGGCAAACTTGCAAAGAGAGGGAACCTTTGTCCGCTTGGTTTCATGGATTGGAAGAAAGTGCATTCTAACTAAAAAACTGACCTTGTTTTATTGATTCAGGTAATTAACAACAACTTAATTTGAGTTTTTCTTCCCTTTTTTGTGGTGTTGTATATGCATATACCCCCTAACACCAAAAATATTTATTTGTATTATTTATTTTCTTTGTGGTAGAGGAAGTTTCATTATCCTATGATTGAGGCGATCGAAAAAATATTATTGAGGATGATCGAAAAAAAATGGAAGGACTACAAGTATGTGCTTAAAAGGGAGGAACAAAACAAAACAACAAGTTTTGAGCAATAATGTTCTAAAAGGAGTAGATCAAAACTTGTGGAAACAACTTGTGAACTATTGGTTTTCTGAGCAGAGTGAGGTTGTTTTTTCATAATTATGTTCATTTGAATTCTCATTGTTTCTATTTTCTTTTAATGATTTATTAGTCAATTGGTTTATGGTTATTGTAGAAATATTCTACGATAGGGACAACAGCATGTGAAAGACAAAAATGTCCTCATACAACCAGATCAAAGAGTTTTGCTAGAAAAAGGGATGAATATGTGAGTTGATTTGCTTCATTCATCCAATTTTTCATTTGAGATATTGTATATTGAGTCATTATTTGAACTCTTTTCATAAATGGTAGGAGATGAAACATGGAAATGAGCCCGGGCACGTAGAGTTTTTTTATTGAAACTCATAAACGCAAGGATGGAACTTTTATTGATGAAGCATCAAGACAATCTGTGGTATGTTAAAAAAAACTAGTTCGGCTCCTACATGCTGTGATTGATGTGAACTGCTTTTTTCATTTTTGAGGTTAATTTGCTTATAGTACTCCATGGAAATACATAAGCAATTTTCTTCTACACTTTCATCACCCTTTTATTTAGGTCAGGTCATCCACCAAGTTGTGATTGAATATAATTTAGGAGATGTCTTAGATCATCATTAATTAGGTTAATGATAAGATTACTTGAGTTTAAAACTTTAGTGTATGTTTGGTGCATCAGATTAAAAAAATGATAAGATTAAGAGTAGGATAAGATGAAACAGTTTTTATAAATGATAGAGGTAATATTATTTTTATGTCTATTTTTTAATATCAAATGTAAGATAAGATGAAATTAATTAATTTTATCATTCTCTTAATCTTATGTTCCTCTTAATCCGGTATACAAACACCCATGGGATTATATTACAATTGGTTAATTCGGATTTGATGCCACTTTAGGTGAGTCATGTGAAAGCAATGTGAGATTCTCTATGGGTTTTGCTAAATGACTATATATATAGTACCCTACTCTACAATATAAATAGAAGTGGTCAGGCCCATCAGGGGTGATTTAGTCATGTTTTGTCTGTTTTAGCTTGTTTATAGTAACAAGAGATCTTTGTAACTCTGGTTACTTTGTTTGGATTGTATTTTTGTTCTTCTTTTGTATGAGGTTTTATGGAAAAAGAGGGGAAATTCTACCCCTTTTTCTATAAAATCTAATAAGCAACTTTTATTCCTTTTGTTTTATGTAACTTTCTCTGCAAATAGCTACTTACTCTTTAGGGGAGTTTAATCTTTGTTATTTCATAATTGTAGGTGACTGCTGAAGCTCGTGTGGCTGAACTTGTTGCTGCTTCAGGATCTTTTGATGCTAGCAACAATTTATAAATACAAAATAAAGTCTTCATTGAGCTTATAGGTGAAGAGAGTTTTGGATATGTACGAGGTTAAGGGTTTGGAGTTACTCCCACAGCTGTGTATGGATTTTCAGCTCAAATTAGGAATGATATGAGATGCAATGGGGCTTATGCTGAAGAGTTACATAATTTGAAAGCACAAATAGAAGAACTCAATCAAAAGCATGAGCATCAAATTCAAGAAATAACGACGAAGCACGATGATCAAATGATGCAGTCCCAAATTGATGAGCTCAAGTCTTTACTGCAGTGGTTCGTTAATGGAGGATCTCATATTTGATTTCAAGTGTAATGATAAAATAATTTTTCAGACTTCATTCAATTACATGGTTGTGTATGAATTTATATGTTAACTATGAATGTTTTTTGTGTAAATGAAATGATTTTTGTATTGATATTTGAATTTATATGAATTTGATGGTATATATATTGAAGAACATGGGTTTTATAGTAGGTGTTGATATTAAACCCAAAATAGTGTAAAAACATAAGCCAGATATATTTTGGCGCTTTACAGTAATTTTAAAGCCACTGTATTGCGGCGCTTCAAAGTGTCGCAATATGCATAATTTTGCGGCGCTTCTAAGCGCTATAATATACCGGTGCTTCAAAGCGCCACAAAAAAATGCATATTTCGACGCTTACCTTAAGCATCGGTACTGGCATTGCGACACCACACATACTAGTGCTTTATCCCATGCTTGCTGTAAGTGCCGGTATCGCATATTACAGCACTTTAAAGTGCCAAAATATGCTAAAAGAAGCGCCAGTGTCTGCCATTTATCTTGTAGTGATCCAATAGTGCGTTTGGGAAAAAGTTTCCCAAAATTATTGGAAAGGAGTCTTAGTACAATCGAAAATACCCTTATCTAACAATATAGTATTATATTTCTTATTCTATCCTGCTAATATCTAACTACTACTTAGACATTCTTATTAATTAATACTTTGGATGTGCTATAATCATCCATTACTATAAGTCTTAATAAAGTTTACATAAATGATAAAACATTCATTGTTCAAAACTACCCTTACCTAAGAAAAATAGTATTAATTATATTTCTTTATTGTATTTTAATAATATCCTACTACCATGTACATGTGTTATCCTTATTAAAGAAGACTTCGGACGTGATATAATCATCTACTACCACATAATGTAACCCTTGGCTTCAAGCGTGTCTCCGAAGACTGCAACTATGTCAACCTTAATGAACAAAATCCGATATAAAAAATTACCTAGCGAATGGTGATGATCCGTAAAAGGAACTAGGGTTCCATATATTTAGGCGTTAATAGTATTACATTACATCTTTGTTTGAGTGTAAATGATGTGTTAAGGTTTTTTGGGTGTATCCTAACTAATATATCAATTGTTTTATAATTCCTTGAATTGTGCAAAATTCGTATTGTTATAAACCTTTTAATGTCAAATAAAAAATACCTTTTAATGAAAGTATGGATGTAAGTTTAATGTCCTCAAATTTCAGTATAGTAGTAACGTAGGTGTTAGGCTGGTAAAAGAATCGTAACCTTTCCAAATATTTGTTATTGAACATGGAATCCAATTGAAAGGGTGATTAATTTCAAGCAAACTAACGACTTATATTATGAGAAAAATTGATCTCTTCATAAACAATAAATTAAATATTAATAGCAGGTCAAAGATAATTGAAGATCAAAGGGATTATATAGACCTGCATTGATTATAATTTCCCAATATTTACACACATGTATCATGAATATTAATTTAGTTTTATTTTGTACCATATTTAGCTTAGTCTTCCTAGTCTTTAGGCTAAATTCTCTCTTGTAAATCTCTATATAAATATCTTAAATATCTTGTATCAATGAAATAGAAGCAGAACTATTCAGTCATTTTTTTTACAAAATATGACACGGTATCTGTTTAGATTTTACTTCTAAAATCCACATATTCAAATTTTAGGCAAAAACACAATCACGACAATTAAATAGACAAATAAAATAAAGAGAAAGAACACCAAGAATTAATTTGGTTCGACAACCTTTTTGCCTACATCCACCAACAAACTCGATTCTTTATTAATCTTTACAACTTTAGGAAGAGCAAAGCTGTCAAACTCTCACCCTAAAGTCCCAATACAACAAAAGCTCTTAACTTATCTCTAGTTGTAAGTGCTCTCTCTACATGACAACCCATAACCCCAATACACGCAAAGCTTTCATCCTAACTCTTGTAGTAAACCCCTCTAGTTTAAAATGTATATGGGAATTATGAGTACGGCTTAAGCCTTTTCTAACACCTCCTTTATATAGATGAGATTTTCCTAATACTAATAAGAAAAGAACAACCTCATAGAATACTACCACTACTACTCTTATTAGAACAAGAAACCATCCAATAGCAAACTACTACTATACTCCTACTTGAATAAACAATTACAAAATAGGAAACCACTTTTCCCAAACCAATTAGAATTATTTCTTGTGGGGAATTGAGCCAAAATCCTAACAAATCTCTACCTTGGCTTAAATTATCCACCTCATCATCAAATTTGACTTTCTTCTTTGGTTGGTGTGATCCTTCCTTTTGGTCTTTCCATCTCATCCACTTACTCTTCGAAGCAATCATCCTCTCATTCAACAGGTACAAGCTCTCTTCATTCACAAACGTCACTATCTTTGAATCGTCAAGAACTTGCATCTCATCATACTCATTAGCCTTTCAATTATCACTTTGCTTCATTCTATTCAACTCCTCCAAGTCCTTCATCGTGGCCTTGTTTCGCAATTGTGTTTGTTCCTCTTCCTCGTTGTAGATGCACTCCTTATTCAAAAATTTTAAAAACTTGGATCTTGATCTTTCATCCACCTTCCTTGAAGTGTTCCACTCGCTCACTTTGTTTGGCCCTTCTTTTGATATAATCATGAAAAATTATTTAACCTCGAACATAGTTGACCTCTTCAATTTATCTCTCTTTGGAGGTACTGCAAGAACCTCTCAATCCATCCAAACTTCCTTGCCCATCATGAGTGTATTCAAACCTTCTTTAAGTTCCCCTTTATATAAAGGATATTTTCCTAATACTATTAGGAAAAGAACAAAAAAAACATAATAAGCTATTACTAATTTTAGTAGAATAAGCTACTATAGAATAAGAAACCACTTTTCCTAACCCAATTAAAAGTACTCCTTGTGAAGAATTGAGCCAAAATCCCAACAAATTTCCTCCTTGGCTCAAATTCTCCACCTCACCATCAAATTTAATTTTCTTGTTTGGTTGGTGTGATCATTTCTTTTGATCTTCCTATCTCATGCACTTACTTTTCGAAGCAATCATCCTCTCATTCAACACGTGCAAGCTTCATTTGTTCACAATATCTGTCATCACCACCTTTGAAGTATCAAGAATTTGCATTTCATCATCCTCATTAGCCTTTCCATTATTACTCTCCATCATTCTACTTAACTCCTCCAAGTCTTGCAACGTGGCTTTATTTGGCAATTATGTGTGTTTCTCTTTCTCATTGTAGAAGCACTCCTTATTTGAAAAATCTAGAGACTTTAACCTTGAATTTCTCCACTCGCTCACTTTGTTTGGCTCTTCTCTTGATATAATTATGAATAATTCTTTAACCTCGAACACACTTGACCTTTTCAACTTATCTCTCTCTGGAGGTACCACGAGAACCTTTCCATCCATCCAAACTTCCTTGCCCATCATTAACTTCGCGACTTCTTCTTTCGATGGTCAGTATTTCATCTCTGTCAACATACTACTCAACAAATTAGTAATAATGGAATTGAACAAGCTAATATTCATTATACCTTATTCCATCTTCAATTCATTAAATAACTCAATATTACTCATGTTTATTTTTTATTTTTGGATCGAAACCATATCTCTGATACTACTTGTTGGGATTTTACCTCTAAAATCCACGTACTCAAATTTTAAGCAAAAACACAACCACAATAATTAAATAGGCAAATAAAATTAAGAGCAAGATCACCAAGAATTAGTATTGTTCGGTAACCTCTTTTACTACACCTATCAACAAACTCTTTCATTAATCTTCAATTACAACTTTAAGAAAAACAAAGTTGTCAAACTCTCACCCTAAAGTCCTAATACAACAAAAGCTCTTAACCTAACTCTAGTAGTAAACCCCTCTAGTTTACAATGTATATAAGAATTATGAGTGTGTCTTAAACCTTCTCTAATGCCCCCTTTATATAGAGGATATTTTCTTAATACTATTTGGAAAAGAACAACAACATAATAATAAACTACTACTACTACTCCTACTAGAATAAAAAACTATAGAATAGGAAACTTCTCTTCCCAAACCAATTAAAATTCCCCATTGTGTGGAATTTAGCCAAAATCCCAACAGCATCAAAGCACGAACTTCTTCCTGTGGTTTTGTAGCAAAACTCTAAAACCTTAATTTCCTCTAGGTGGCACCAATTGATTCCACCACCACTTCCAACCCTTCTTCAAGCCTTGAATTAGATCCCACCTTTGCTTATTATTTACACCATTCAGATAACCCAATGACCATGTAAGTTTCCCAGAGATAATTATCCAAATTGGAGGCATGCTATTACCATGGCATTTGAAATCAAAAACAAAATTAGTTTTCTTGATGGAAGTATTACCAAACTAGCTGAAAGTTCTTCTCTTACACCTCATTGGAATCGATGCAATAACATGGTATTGTCTAGGCTCCTTAATGTAATCTCAAAGGAGATTAGTAACAATGTTATCTCAAAGGAGATTGGTAACAATGTTATATTCATGGAAGCATCTCATAAAGTTTAGATGTGTTAATTATGGCTTGAAATCTTATGGAGTAATAAAAAAATACATCCCATATATTTTGACTTTTGTGGCCACCTTATGAGTATTTGTCCCATCATATTTCTACTAGTGTATAGAAGTTGGTTTTTTTTTTTTTTTTTTTTTTACAAAACCAGGTGAATAAAGTTTGAAGATTATTGTTGGAAATCACCTTGACAAGATGCCCAGGTGGAGATCTTCCAAACACCCAAGTCTAGAATGACTTGTAGAAAGAAATACAACAATCAAACACAAAAACAAAAAATCAAAGAAAGAAAGAAGACAAGCAATCTGTTATCGAGGTTAGACAACGTGCCTACGTCCTTGTGAGTTCCTTTGAACTCTCTGCACTAAATCAAATGGTTCTTACAAGTTACAAAAATCCCCTTCAAGAAACCACAATGTTCTTGAAGAAACCAAGAAGAGAAGAAAGGAAGAAGATGAGAACTAACAATGCTCTCTATCTAATCTAGACTTCTCTCTCTTTTACAACCAACCTCACTACAAAGAGTCCCTCTTGTGTTTATGTCTCTCACACAATTCTCTCTATGTGTTTACAATTGATTTCACAATATCATAAACTTGTGTGTTTCTAATGTTGAAAAATAAGGCTAGGAAACCCTTTTATAGCCATCCACTTCTTGGTCATTCTTGAGATTCAATCCTTACCTTTTGATCAAGATTATCACTTAATCATGGCCTTTCATCACTTTTCTAAGTGGTGCTGTGCGTTTTGACCTTGAACACACGCACCTAAGAGAGTCTTAAAACAGGCTGTCCATGTGTGCAGCCCTTTGCCTCCAAGTTGCGCCCTGAAACAGGGCAAGGTGCGCCTTGGCCTCCTCCAGCATTGCAGTCATTCTGAGAGGCATGCCCTAGAGTAGGTACGCTGCGCCCTGACCTGATGCTGCTCCCTTATGTTGCTGTGCGCATACCTTTCTACTTGTGTGCAGAAGTGCACACACTGGTGCGTATAGCCTTCCCTTACTCCAAATTGATGCACACACATGTGTGCAGTCTTCTAACTTACTGAACTTTAATTCTCCAACCTTGGTTTAGATATTAGCCATATTTGATCCATGGTTAGACCTGTGCAAACCTTAGACAAATACCAACAATCTCTACATTTGTCTAAGTATTTAAACCTGAACCATTGTGCAGAAAGCTTCGGGATCCAAACTCATCTTGAGTCATCAATTAACCAACTCAAATCCTAAGTAGTACAAGGCAATGATTGAACTTACTTAGAGGTAGAATTTTAGTACCTAAATCCGTAGGATTTTCTTCCGTGGCTACGTTGTCCACATGGATGCATCCTTTCATAACATTTTCCCAAAAGAAATGATACCGAACATCCATATGCTTTGTCCTCTCATGGAATACTGGATCTTTACGCAAGTTCAAGGCACTTTGACTATCCAAAAACACCACAACCTGCTCCTCTAGTACCTTCAACTCTTCAAGCAACCTTTTGCACCACATAGCCTCCTTAATGGCCTCCGTAGCTGCTATGTACTCAGCCTCCGTTGTTGAGACTGCAACCACTGGCTGTAACTGAGCCTTCCAACTTACACAACATCCGTTTAAGTTAAAGAAGTAAGAGGTAATCGATCTCTTTTTATCCCGGTCTGCTCCATAGTCCGAATCTGCAAACCCCTCAAGGCAGATGGCATTACCCCTCTTCTCATACACCAGCCTTACTCCTGGGCTTCCCTTCAAATACCTCAATAACCACTTCATCCCAAGCCAATGCTCCTTTCTAGGATTATTCATAAACCTACTGAGAACACTCATTGCATGAGCAATGTCGGGTCTAGTGCTTACCATGGTGTACATAACAGATCCAACTGCACTAGAGTAAGGGACTTTCTCCATTTCCTTCTTCTCTACCTCCGATCTTGGACATTGATCGCTGGAGAATTTGAAATGACCAACAAGGGGAACCTTCACTGGTTTGCTATCTTCCATAGAGAATTTAGATATCATATTCTCTATGTAGGAAGTTTGAGAGATCTTCAATCTATTTCTCTCCCTTTCCCGGATGATACACATCCCAAGGATGTCTTGTGCATGGCCAAGATCCTTCATCTTAAACTCCTCACTGAGTTGAGTCTTTAATTTCTTTATCCTCTCAATGCTGCTCCCAACCAGTAACATGTCATCAACATAGATGAAGATGATCACCACTTTCTCAACTTTCTGCCCTTTATAGTACAAGCAAGAATCATAGTAGCTCCTCATGAAACCCAAGCTAATTACAAAGGAATCAAACCTCTTGTTCCATTGTCGAGGTGATTGGTTCAGACTATAGAGAGAATTCTTCAATTTGCACACTAACTCTCCCTACCTTCCTTCCTCATAACCTTCAGGTTGCCTCATGAAAATGGTCTCATTGAGCTCTCCATGTAAGAATATTGTCTTCACATCCATTTGCTCAATTTCCCAATCAAATTGGACCACTAATGCTAACACTATCCGTATTGTCTTGTACTTCACAACCGGTGAGAAGATTTTGGTTAAATCTATGCCTTCTTTTTGTGTGAACCCCTTCGCCACCAAGCTAGCTTTATACCAGACTTCACCCCCTGGAGTATTCCCTTCTTTGATCTTGTAGAGCCATCTACAATCCACAACTCTCTGTTTTTCTGGTTTGGGCACCAGCTCCCAAGAGTTGTTCTTCATCAAATAGTACATTTCTTCCTCTATAGCCAGCTGCCACTTTGACGAATTCTTACACTCCATGGCATCCGTATAAGTTTCTGGTTCAACCTTTCTTTCTATCCAAGGAGTTGCTACATTAGCATCTGCAAACCTATATCTCAAAGGTGGTCTAACCACCCTCCGTTCTCGGTCTCTTGTGAGCTGGTAGTTATTCCGACTTGTTGTATCAACCTCTTCTTGTTTAGTCTCTTCTTGAGTTTCTTGAGCTTGATCTTCATCCAAGGGCTCTACCTGATCCGAACCTTCTTGCCTTCTTTGCTCTACCTGAACCGAGTTCTCCTTGATGCGATGCTCCACAACTTCCGGACTGGTTTGCTCATTAGCCCCTGCAGGGTTATTTTTCTCCAAGTAGGGAAATAATAATTCATTAAAAATAACATCCCTACTTATAATCAGTTTCATGCCCTTCTTTTCTAAGGACTACAACCTATATCCCTTAACCCCATCACCATATCCTAGAAATACACATTTTCTAGATCTTGGACTAAGTTTATCCTCTTTTTGATGTGCATATGCAGCACACCCAAAAGTCCTAAGGTTCTTTAATTCAGGGGGTTTTTCACTCCACATCTACATAGGAGTCTTGAGCTCTAAAGCTCTAGAGGGTGATCTATTTATCAAATATGCAGCTGTAGCCACAGCCTCTCCCCAAAAATATTTTGGTAACCCGCATCCTATTAGTATGCACTTAACCTTTTCCATAAGGGTTCTATTCATTCTTTCAACAACTCTATTTTGCTGAGGTGTTTTTACAACTGTCACATGCCTTAGAATGCCATTTGATTCATATAATTTATCAAAATCCTTATTGCAAAATTCTAAGCCATTATCGGTTCGTAAAGCCTTAACTACCTTACCCGTTTGAGTTTCCAGCAACTTCTTCCACACAACAAATTTATTCAAGGCATCAGATTTATTCCTAAGCAAATAAACCTACACTCTTCTTGAATAATCATCAGTTAAAGACAGAAATTAAATGTTACCTCCCTGTGTTGGTCTCCTTGCTGGTCCCCAAAGGTCTGAATGAATGTAGTCAAGAATCCCCTTAGATTTGTGCATTTCGATGTTGAAGCTGACCCGGTGTTGCTTCCCAAGAATGCAACTCTCACAGAAATCCAATTTCTCTACTTTGTCACCACCAAGTAGACCATCTTTGTTAAGAACTTGCAGGCCCTTTTCGCTCATGTGTCCCAAGCGAGTGTGCCAAAGGGCTGACTTATCCATCTCAGCCATCAAGCTTACTGCTTAATCATTGATTTCTGTCTCTCCGATCATCTCATAGAGTCCATCGTTTCTTACTACCTTGATCACTATCAAAGATCCTTTGGCCACCTTGATCTTTCCTCCCTCTACTTTGCATGTATACCCCATGGAATCTAGCTGCCCCAATAAGATCAAATTTCTCTTCAAATCTCGAAGATACCTCATAGTTCGCAACAGCTTTGTGACTCCATCAAAAATCTCCAAATGGATGTCTCCAATCCCTCTCACTTGGCAAGAATTGTCATTCCCCAAGAAGACCATTCCATCATTGAACTCCTTGAAATTCCTGAACCATTCCTTGTGAGGGCACATATGATAAGTGCACCCAAAATCAAGAATCCACTTTCCACTGCCTTGCCTCCTGCTTATATTTGAGCACACAATAAGAACATCATCTTGCTGTTCTCCTTTGGCAACCGAAGCCTCTCCATTGTTGGCGTGGCTTCCTCTCATCCCACATCCTTTTCTTGCAATCTTTCTTGAAATGGCCCTCCTTGTTGCAATAGAAGCATCTCTTTCCTCCTCTAAGTCTTGTCTTGGAATGAGATCTCCCATGGTTTTGCCCTCTACCTCTTGATTTCTCCCGGTAGTTGCCATGGTTGCTACTGCCATTCTGAGTTACTGGCCTTCCTCTTACGAACAGCCCATCTCCACTTAATGTCTCTTTCATCTTGGCCTTAAAATCATGTACCCTTATAGCATTGATCACAATCTCCTTTGTTAAAGTATCCCTTCCATACTCAATAGCATTAATCAGATTATCAAAGCAATCAGGAAGAGAATTTAACAAGATAATAGCCAATTGTTCATTCGAAAAAATAATGCTACAGCTATTCAAATCTTGAACTAGCTTATTAAAGACATCAAGATTATCTTGCAACTCTTTACTATGATCCATTTTAAAAGCAAAAATTCTTTTAAGAAGATAAATCTTGTTAGGGAGAGTTTTGGTAAGAAACAACTCATCTAGTTTCTTCCATATAACAGTCGGATCCTCCGAGTCTCCGCACTCCCTTGTGACACTATCCGACATGTGCAAGAAAATGGTGCTGTAGGCCATCTTCTTCATCTTGGTCCACTGGTCCTCTGTGACACTTGCTGGAAAAGCATCATCTTCTCCAATAGCCAAGTCCATTTTCTGTTGCATTAGAACTACCTTGATCTTTTGCTTCCAAAGGGCAAAGTCTCCCTTTCCATCAAACTTCTCAACACAGAAATTTGAAGCCATCTTTACGGACAAGATCCCAGATTTATGCACTACCCTTAACTGCTTTCTTCAACCTCAAGAACACAGATCGAAGATGGATCTTAACACCGTTCTTGAATCAACCTTTAAGAACACGATCAGATCTTGATCTTTACATCGTTCTTGAATCACCTAAGAAGTTGATCTTTGATTCTAGGAGTCTTGGCTCCATCACCTTCTTGTTCTTACTCCGATACCCAGCTGTTCAACTCTGATACCACTGTTGAAAATCACCTTGACAAGATGCCCAGGTGGTGAACTTCCAAACACCCAAGTCTAGAATGACTTGTAGAAAGAAATATAGCAATTGAACACAAGAACAGAAAATCAAAGAAAGAAAGAAGAAAAGCAATCTGTTATCGAGGTTCGGCAATGCGCCTACGTCTCCATGAATTCCTCTGAAATCTTTGCACTAAATTAAATGGTTCTTACAAGTTACAGCAATCCCCTTCAAGAAACCACAATGTTCTTGAAGAAACCAAGAAGAGAAGAAAGGAAGAAGATGAGAACTAACAATGCTCTCTATCTAATTTTACAACCAGCCTCACTACAAAGAGTCTCTCTTGTGTTTATGACTCTCACACAATTCTCTCTATGTGTTTACAATTGATCTCACAATGTCACAAACTTGTGTGTTTCTAATGTTGAAAAATGAGGCTAGGAAACCCCTTTTATAGCCATCCATTTCTTGGTCATTCTTGAGATTCAATCCTTACCCTTTGATCAAGATCATCACTTAATCATAGCCCTTCATCACTTTCCTAAGTGGTGCTGGGCATTTTGACCTTGCACACATGGACCTAAGAGAGTCTTAAAACAGGCTGTCCATGTGTGCAGCCCTTTGCCTTCAAGGTGCGCCCTGAAATAGGGCAAGGTGCGCCTTGGCCTCCTCCAGCTTTGCAGCCATTCTGAGAGGCGCACCCTGGAGTAGGTGCGTTGTGCCGTGACCTGATGCTGCTCCCTTCTGCTGCTATGCGCACACCCTTCTGCTTGTGTGCAGAAGTGCGCACACTAGTGCGCATGGCCTTCGCTTGCTCTAAATTGATGCACACACATGTGTGTAGTCTTCTAACTTGCTGAAATTTAATCCTCCAACCTTGGTTTAGACTTTAACCATCTTTGAACCATGGTTGGACCTATGCAAACTTTAGACAAATACCAACAATTGTAATAGTCCTAATAGAAGTAAAATAAAGAAAAAGGTAAGAAGAGATTGGTGTGGCTGGTAACATGGAGACCAATAAAGAAAATTTAAGGTTGTTGGTGGAGTTCTTTTAGCACTCGTAGTCCAAGAAGAATTAGAAGACTTTTTCTCTTCATTGATAGTTGCTAGAAAAAAGAAACTTTGTATTTCTTCGGTTGCGATACAAGAACGTGAAAGGATATGGTTATTTTCTTTGTTATTGTAGCGCGATAGATAGAGATAAAGTAAATTTTTTAATTTTATTTTAGGTTATTTTATTTCTTAATTAAGTTTGTTGTAGCCTAAATTCGGGTGTATTTGGAATTTTGGCACAGAGAGTTTTATCTCTCTTAATTTGTACTACTATTTGATTATAATAGAATCTCTCACCATCGCCCATGGATGTAGAAGTTTTAACTCCAATCGATGTAAATTTTGTGTCTTCTTTATTCTTAACAAACTAGTATCAAAGCTATTGTTAGAATTGATGTGGGTGTGATGTACTCTACCACTTTGTACGAGATTCATAAGTTTGATGGAACCAGTAGGTTCATTCTTTGGCAAGTAAAGATGCAAATTGTATGAACCTAAAAGGGTTTGAAAAAGGCAATGCTAAGGAAAGAGAAGATGCCTAGTATGATGACAAATGAACAAAAGCTAGATATGGATGAGAAGGCCTTGACTGCAATTTAGTTATGTTTGTTAGATTTAGTCTTGCATGAAGTTCTTATAGAGAAACAGAGTTAAGGTGATACCCTAGTCACTAGATGTTCTAGTGGCAGATCTAAAGAAAGAGGTTCAAGTAACAATAGCCATAAATTTCTATCTAAGTCCATAAATAAGAATGTGACTTGTCATTACTGTAAGAAAATGAGACATTTCAAGTCTGAGCGTTTGAACTTGAAAAAGAAAATTCAATAAGAAAACAATCAGAATCGAGGTCAAAATCGAGGTCAAAATCAGAATCAAAATCAAAATCGAGATTTGAAAGAGAAACAACGTGAAGCTAATGTTAGTGAAGAAAACCTTAACGACTACAATTGTGTTCTTATTGCCTGTGGTAATCGGTGTTTCATATCGGATTATAGATTTAGCTTGTCTCTACCATAATTTTTGAAATAACGACTGGTTTTTCAGAATATGAGCCTTATGACAAAGTTATCTTACTATATGATGATGTACCTTGAAAAATTACTGGTATTAAAACTGTCCATATCAAAATGCATGACAGTAACTTTGATAAAAGTTAAACATATTCCTGCCTTCAAGAAGAATTTGATTTTCTTGAGTACTTTGATGCCAAAAGGTACAAGTATTCATCTGAATGTGAAATCAGAAAAGTCAGCAGAGGTGTTTTGGTTATAATGAAAGCAAAGATAAAGTCGCCAAATTTGTATGTTCTAAAGAGTATTACTGATACTAGTTCAATAGTTTCTTCCACTATGTCATATTCTGAGGTTACCAAATTACGACATATGATATTAGGTCACATGAGTGAAAATGGACTAACTTTGTTGAGCAAAATAGGTTTGATGTGTGGAAAGAATACAGGTAAAATGAAATTTTGTGAGAATTGTGTTTTTAGCAAACAAAAGAGATTTAGTTTCAGCATGTTAATTTATAAAGCCAAAGGTACTTAGGATTATATTAACTCTGATCTTTGGGGAACCTCACATGTTCTATCTAAGGGTGGTTCCTGGTATATGTTTACCTTCATTGATGACTACTCAAGAAAAACTTATGTGTTCATGTTAAAGACCAAATATGAGGCATTCAAACATTTTAAGTAGTAGAGAACTAGTATTGAGAAGTAAAGAAGGAAGCATATTAAGAGATTGGGGATAAACAATGATTTGTAATTTTGCTTAAATGAGTTTGATGGTTGCTAAAAAAATGAAGGTATTGCTAGACACAAGGCAGTAAATGGAACACAACAATAGATTAGGGTTGTTGAGCGTATGAACAAAACTCTTTTAGAGAGAGCTCATTGTATGCTCTCAAATACTAGTTTGACTAAGGAGTTTTGGGCTAAGGCGACACCCACTGCATGTTATTTAGTGAATCAATCTCCTACTTCAGTTATAAAGTTCATAACCCCACAGAAGGTATGATCTAGTAACCCTTCTAAATTTTTCTATGGTAACAAATTTTGGATATCTTGCATATACATATCTAATGATGGAAAATTAGAGACTATAGCTAAAAAAAATTCATTTTTCTTGGTTAAGTTGATGGTGTGAAAGGATATAGGTTGCAGTGTCTTGATCCTAAGTCATATAAATTTCACGTTAGTTAATATGTTACTTTTAATGAATCTGTTATGCTTAACTTGGAGAAAGAAGACTAAGTTGCTTGTGATTTTGTTTAGGTTAAGAGTAGCATACAATATGTGGAGTAGGAAAGTTCTAATTCAATTCGTACGTAAAGAGCTTTCACATAGTTTGTTTCTTAACAAAGTGAGAATTTGGGTGAAGAGAAGACTCAACAAGTTTATGATGAACCTTACAACATTTCCAAACATAGACCGAGAAGTGAGACTAGACTACTATTGAGGTACAATAATATTGTTTCATCTAGTAAAACTAATGCAGTTGCCTATGCTTTGTTAGTTGTGCAAGAAACTAGTGACACTAGTGAACCTTCCACATATACAGAAGTCATTGCTTGTGCAGATTCTTCAAAGTGGCTAGTAGCTATTTACAAAGAGATGGAGTCTCTTGAGAAGAATTAAACATAGAAATTAGTAAAATCATTAATGGGTAAAAGAATAGCTGGTTACAAATGGATATTCAAGAAAAAATTAAGGCATCACAAGGATTGAGAATTCAAGGCAAAAAGCACGTTTGGTTGTAAAGGGATATAATCAGGTTGTAGAAGTTGATTTTAATGACATTTTCTCTCCGATTGTGAAGCATAGTTCCATTTGTGTTCTCTTATCTTTGATTATTATGAAAAAATTAGAATTAGAACAGCTTGATGTTAAAACTGCATTTTTGCATGGTGAGCTTGAAGAGAAAATCTACTTACATCAGCCTAATGGTTTTGTTATTGAGGGCCAGAAAGACTATTTTTATTTATTGAAGAAGTCCTTATATGGTTTGAAGCAGGCTTCTCGTTTGTGGTACAAGGGGTTTGACTCATTCATGGTGAGTAATTGGTATTCCAAAAGCAAGTATGATAGTTGTGTACATCTTAGGAAGTTTATAGATGGATCATTCATATATTTATTTTTATGTAGATGATATACTCATTGCTTGTAAGAGTAAACTTGATATTGCTAGCTTGAAAGTACTGCTCAACAATTAATTTGAGATAAAATATTTGGGTCTAGCTAAGAAGATTCTTGGTATGGAAGTTAGAAGAGATAGAGGTGCATGTGTTTTATATTTGACACAATATAAGTACATTGAGAAATTTTTTAAATGTTTTGACATTAAGAGTGTTAAACCTATTAGTACTCATCTTGCTGCTCACTTTATACTTTCAACTACTTGTCTCCATAGAAAGATGAAGAAAATAATACATATCACGTGATCCCTATTCTAGTGTTGTTGAGAGTTTTATATATCCCATGGTTTGCACCTGTCCAAATATTGCATAGATTGTCAATGTGGTTAATATGTATATAGGTAATCAAGAGAAAAAGAATTGGAAAGTTGTTCAATGGATACTTCAGTATCTTAGAGGTACTTCAGATGTATGTTTGAAGTTTGGAAGCCACAAAAGCAATGTTGTTGGCTTTGTTGATTCATGCTTTGCATGTGATTTTGACAAAAGAAGATCTATCACATGTTATGTATTTGCTCTTGGTGGGTGTGTTGTTAGTTATAAGGCTACTCTATAACATATTTATTGCTCTATCAACTACAAAGGTAGAGTATAAAGCTATAACAGAAGCTATCGAGGAAGTTGTTTAGTTTTGAGGATTGTTTAGTGAATTGTGATGGATTAATAATGCTATTGTTGTCCATTATGATTGTCAAAGTTCCATCCACTTGACTAAGGATAGATGTTTTATGAAAGAACGAAGTATATTAATGTTCGTTATCACTTTGTTCAAGACATGGTTGATAGCGGTGATCTTGTTGTGAAGACAATTGGGATACAACATAATCCAACAGATATGTTGACTAAACCACTTTTAATGTCTAAGTTTGAACGTTGTTTAGACTTGATTGATGTTACTTGTAGCTTTTAAATTATGCTTAGTTGGGGCATTTGTGGAGATGGTAGAGAGTATTTTACTATTTGAGAAAATTCAAGCCAAGGTGAAGATTTGTTAATTATAGCTTGAAATCTTAGGGAGTGATAAAAAAAAGACAACCCATGTATTTTGGCTTTAGTGGCCACATTATGAGCATTGGTCCCATCACATTTTTATTGGTTTATATAAGTTTTTTTATTTTATTTACAAAACTAAGTGAACAAAGTTTGACGGTTGTACTAGTCTTAGAATAAGTAAAATTGAAAAAAATGGTACGAAGAGATTGGCGTAGCTGGTAACACAGAGACCAATAAAGGAAAACCTAAGGCTACTGGTGGAGTCCTTTTAGGACTCATGTTCCAAGAAAAATTAGAAAACTTTTTCTCTTCTTTGACAGTGGTTATAAAAAGAGGCTTTGTTTTTCTTCTATTATGATACAAGTATGTGAAAAGCAATGGTTATTTTCTTCATTATTGCAGTGTGATAGACAGAGTTGAAGCAACGATCAATTTGTTATTTTTATTGTAGATTATTGTGTTTTCCCAATTAAATTTTTGATAGTCTATATTTGGGTGTATTTGGTATTTAGTCTTAGAGAGTTTTATCTCTCTTGATTTGTACTCCAATTTGATTATAGTGAAATCTCTCACCATTGCTCATGGACGTAGGAGTTTTAGCTCCGAACCATGTGAATTCTTTTTGTTTTTTTTTTTCTGCTTTATTCTTCACAAGATGGATCATTGTGATCATTATTCTCAAGACAATTCCCCACACATTTTTGAAACCCAATGATCCATTTCCAATCATTCATAGTGTAATGACTCAATCCCCATGGACGTGGGAGTTTTAGTTCCGAACCATGTGAATTCTTTGTGTTTGTTTTTTTTTCTGCTTTATTCTTCACAGGATGGATCATTGTGATCGTTATTCTCAAGACAGTTCCCCAAACATTTTTGAAACCCAATGATCCATTTCCAATCATTCATAGTGTAATGACTCAATCCCCATATATTATACGATCCTTAAAGGGGTTATGGGATGAGATCATCATCTACAATTTCAGTCACCAGTGTACGTGTAGGGTTGCTTAAGAACTCGATATTCTTCAACAATGAGATCATCTCATCTAATTTCTCATGGGACTCAATGAATTCTATGCTTCTTTAAAAGTCATATTTTACTTATGAATTCTCTTTTACTACAAGAAAAAGGTCAAAGATCTATACTAATGACTCATTTGGTATCTCATCATGATCAATATGCCTTGGCAACAACTTGCAACGGAATCAAGCAGTTTTCTTCTTGTAAAAATAAATTTAGAAGCAACAGACCCCCTTTGCACTATGATTTCTATGGGAAAAACTATCACATTGAATCTTTGTGTCAACGAAAACCAGGAAATAACCAAGGGTTACGATCAGACAACACGCAACAAAGGTGTGAATTTTCTGGACAACATTGATGAGATTAGACCTCACAACCACAATGTGCCCCACACAACTTAGCTCAAAATGTGAATAACAAATCTTTTGCAATAATAACTAACCATAGTATGTCTGGTTCTTAACTTGGTTCATCTTTAACTCAAGAACAAGTGCAACAACTTCATGACTTAATTTAATTAAGTAACAGTAGTGCTTTTAATCTTTTAGCTAATTTGGTAGGTATTGTTTCTTGTTTTTCTTCTGGTTCCAATAGTTTTTGGGCAATAGATTCTTGTTGTAATGATCATATGACTCACAACTTAGACTCCTTGAATAATTTTCATCCTCATCTTAGTTCACCAATCAATTTGCTAAACAGTAATTGTTTTCGTTTTACAACTAAGCACTCACAAGTTCACACTCAATTTGCATTTTAATCAACTTTTATATGTCCCAACATTCAAATAACTTACTATCTGTTAGCAAAATTATAGAAGATCTTAACTGTTCAGTTCAATTCTTTACTGATTTTGTTTTTTTCAGAACCTTTGGACAAAGAAGGTGATTGGTTTGGGTTGAGAATGAGATGGCCTTCATTACCTTGATACTAAAATCAAGTGGATGATTTTTCACATTCTATTGATTTGTGGGATTGGGGTCTCGGTCACCCAAGTTCGAATATTTCTTCAAAATTTTCTCATTTAGATTCTAGCATTATTTTTTGGATAAAAATACTGCACAATTTTCCTTAAAGCTAAACAATCTTATCTTCCTTTTCTTAGTAGTTGCATTCCTTCATCTGTATGCTTTGATTTAATGTATATTGATATTTACGGACCATATTCCGTGTCTTCTATTAGTATTACACTAACTTTTGACCATAGTGGATGATTTTTCACGAAGCATATGGATATATTTGATCCAATTTGAATCTCAAGCTTTCACTAATATAATTTTTTTTTGGCTATGGTTAAAAGACAATTTAATATTTCCGTTCATCAAGTTTGTTATAAGACCCGAGAACTTTCATACACATAAGAGCATATTATGAGACCCAGAACTTTAATATACGCATAAGCATTTAATATGGATATGTAAGAGAATTACTTACATAAGTATAGTGTTAAAGGCTTGTTTATATAATAATTGATAAAGAGTGAACTATGATTAGTTTAGATTTATTGATGAATTTAAATAGGCAAATGGCCATGGTTTAATGTGAGAATTGACCCTTAAGCCTAAAAATTATTTTAAATTATAATTACTAATTAAAATCACATTTTATGAATCGAGAAGATCGAGTTTTCCCTTTGTGCTTTGAATTAGGCTTTAGTGATTTTAGATCTAATAGGCTTGACCCATTAGGGGCTAGTTTATATATTGCTTGACATGTGTCAAGCATGACAAGGATTTATAGCTCTTTAGAGAGATGCTTAAGTAGACCCGACAATAATTTTTTGATATATCTTCAAATTAACCTAAAAATAAAGCATAAATAAGAAGAAAAGGGAAGAAAAAGAAAGAGAAAACGTGGGAGGTCTAAATCTTGAAGAGAAGTATTGAAAAATAATGGAAAATTCAGTTTAAGGAACTTTTCCACAATTATTTAATGGTTTGTAGTGTTTGACATTTTTATCAGTTTAATTTCAAGAGATTATGAAATTTTGTGTTAAGGTAGGGTTTCTATAAAGAATCATTTTTCTTTATGTTTTTTGTGTTTTAATGAATGATTTTATATGTTGAATTCATGAAAAGAATACGCGCAATTATTCCTTGTTACAAACTGAAATCACATAGATCAAAACTAGATTCAATAAAAATAGGTTATGTTATACATATGCATATTATGCTTTCGTTATGCAATGATTTTTGAAATTTTAATATGTTATAGTTCTACATATGTAGAGATTGCACACCAAATTTCATCTTGATTAGATGTGTAGAAGTTAGTCTATCACTAGACTTCATATTGCTGCATTTTAGAAGTTTTAATCTAGGAAAATTTTGGAGTCCAACTTTAAGCTAATGTAACTCAATGATTTTAAGACCAAATTAGATTATTTTTACATCTATGTTGAAGCCCCAAAAGTCTAGTTGTCACATTAATTTGGATCACCTAGAATTTCATTTTAATGAGTGAGATAATGGCCTTTTAGTGGACTGTATTTAAACATAATAAATTTATATAGCTATTGTGTTTGTCAATGTGATTCTTAAAATCTTTGATAGTGTGCCCTACAAGCAAGTAGCATTTGATGTTATGTGCATGTTACATGTAAATTAATCTTATTCATTTATTGACAATAAATAGTTATTAATAACAATCATCTTATTTATCATGTTCAATACAAATCACCTTAAGTGCATTACATGATAAAGGCCATAGAGTAAGAGCATTGGAAGTAAGCACCATGATGAAATCATGCTAGTGAGATGTATTTCCTTAAGCTTTATTATTAAATGTTCCTAATCATGGAATCACTAAGAAGAACATTAGTGAATCCGGATAGATTAGTACATACCATGTTTCCTCAAGGAGTTGAGGGTGATTGATCTCACGGTCACAAGTGTAGGAGGCAGTAAAGCAAATTATGTAGGTGATTGTTAGAGAACATGTACACCGAACTGATACGATTAAGAAATTCCTAATGGACATTTTATTGGCTATCGATAGGAATTCTTACATTACAATTGTACAAGTGATCCATGGACTTGACGCACTATAGATATCTTGTGTATGGGTCATCATGCTTTGATGCTACCTAAATGAAATTCTAATTATGGGTCACAAAAGAGTAGTAACTAGGTCTGACACTTATGCATTTAGTATATAATAGATGATCCATTACTATCGGTAAAAAAAAGATAATGTCTTATGTGATATGATTAAGTCATAGATTGGAAATTACTTGGCCAAAGTAGGGTGGAAAATTAGAAAAGAGTTTCTAATTTCACCATTTAAGTTATGGATATAGAAATCTAGATATATATGATTAAATAATTAAGACTTGAAAATAAATCTATACCTTAGGTTTAATAAAAGACATTGCATGATAGAAGGATTAAATTGTATAGTAATTGTCAATAGAAAGATTCATGTTAATTTATATTGTCTGTGTAGTCATAGCATACTGATATGTGCCAATCATGACTTGTAAAAACCCTTAAGAATTAACTATGATTAATTTTTAATTAAAAAGAATAATTAAAAAAGTTTTAATTCAAATTAAAATTAAAAGAATTTAATTAATTGGATGGGATCCAATTATTACGTAATTGTTATGACCTAATGGCAACATAATATTGAACCTAACGGGTCACACACAATTGGAAAAATGTAAGAATAAGGAAAACTAATGGGCAAAAGGAGAGAATTCTAGGAATTAATTAAAACATGAGTTTATTTGCAATTTTAGAGCTTTTAGAAGTAAGGGCTCTATATAAATGTTCTATTTGATGGAAACCCTAACAATATTATTATTGATGAAATTAGTTTCAAACACATTCTCTCTCTAGAAGGCCGAATTTTCAGAGCTAGCACTTCGGGAATTTTCAGTCAGCCCTAGTGTTCTTCATCACGTGGTGTTCCACATCTCAAAAAAGAAGTTCATTGTTCTTGATTGCTCATATGGATATGCTTAGAGGTCGGACACTTGAATAATTGTTGAATTCGTTTCAAAGATCAACAAGAATCTCCATCAAAGGTAAAAGAAAAAAAATCTCTAACCTTATATGAAAATATTATTTGGATCATCATTCTAATAGATTCATAGAGATTTATCTTGGGATTTTAGTTTATAGGCATAAATTTTTAATTTTTTGTTGTGTATTCTATGCCTATAGACTTACAGTGGTATCATAGCCAACTCTATAGATTATTAGAATGATTTTAATTCTACTGTTATGATTTAATAGATTTGATCTTAGAATTCTTATGATTGAAAATTGAATAATCTAGAAAATTAAATTAGGCTTTATGAAACCCTAGGTCAAGAAAATTCAAGAAAGAGTTCTTGAATTGATTATTTTCATATGATGATGATAATATGTTGTAGATTAACTTCTTAAACATTTCAAATCAATAGATATTTATTAGACTCCATTTGAATGGTCAAAATTTGAATTTAAATCGAATTGAATCAAGTATGAGGAAGAAGAAATGCATAAAATGCGTGAAAATCTGCAAAGTATGCTCTAAGAGTCGACTCTCGGGTTGAGGGAGTTGGCTCCATGTGGAATAAAATTGTAAAAAACATCATATGACCCTGAGAGTCGACTCTAACGGAAAGATTTTCTATTCGAACTTCAAACGAACATTATTCACTCGTTTTAAATCAGATTTCGGCGCTTTTGGAAGTATTGGAAAGATATAGAAGTCTAATTTCATATTCCACTAAATATGCTTCAAAATTCCAACTATTTTTAAAATTATTATTAAAGAATCTAGACAGAGTTCAAATCAACAAAAAAAATATATTTCTTCTGAAATTCACTGTTTTCACACGTTTTTTAGAATCTAATTTTTTTTTACTTGAAATTTGAAATCTATATTTTTTAAATTAAATAAATTATTTTTATTGTTAAAAAATATATTTTTGTTAATTAAGAATTGTCTTAATTTTGGAATAATGTTTAAAAAATTGGAGTTTAATTAGGAATTGAAACTCCTAAATCCTTATCACATTGGGATTGAGAATTCTAACGAATAAGAAATATTAGTCTTATTTGGAATAGGATTAAGAAAAGCTTTTAAAAAACTAAATAAATTAGGATTGCAATCTAAGAAGAAATAACCATAACTACAATTGAATTGTTATTATTTATTTATGCAATTTGATTGTATGAGTGGATGACTATTGGACCTAAACATTAGCAATTGGTTAGATTTATGGTATTATTTTTAGTTATTCAATTTTAAATGGAATTTTCATACATCGCCTTCTCTTATTTCTTTTAATGTAAATTTTTATCTCCTTCCATTGTAATTCCCCTTGACTTTTGATTAAGGTTTCTTATGTATATTTGACGTATATAAAGTTATTAGAGTTAAAGAGGATTTTATTGAGGTGAATCAAGGAGTACACAAGGAAGTATGGTGGACCATTTGAATATTGAAGACCCATGAATGTATGGGATATATTCATGTAATAATTACCTAGGGTTTACCAGTGATTTACTTTATTTTCTCAAGTAAATCACACTTAGAAAGTCTATAGACATCTACTTTGGTTAAAATATACATACATATATATACATACATATATATATATATATGCATGTGATGTATATATGTTATGCATGTCATTAGATTATATCCTTGTTGTATGTATTTGATGCATGTTTAAATGATAAGGTCTAATCATAAAGACCAAAATCTCTCATGCACAAAAGTTTAATAATAAGTTGTAAACGAAAATAATTCGAAATGATTGTTCGTAGTCTTCCACCATTATGTCATATGCGAAGTTTCTTATGTGTATAAATTTGTTGTCACCACCAGGCTTACACCTATAGGAAAACTATATTGTCTATTAAATCATGTGATGTACACGAGATAAATAAATGACATAGCTTTGTTATGTCACCACAAAGATTATATCACTAATTTACACTTGTGATGAATGGTGGGTTTAACTTAACTAAAGTGAATATGATTTGTTGTATCACCACATGGTCATATACATTTAAGAGGTTAAATTATGATTGAGAATTGTATGAGATGCAAATGAAAAAATTTATCTACCTATCAAGTACATTATTAGTTTGTTGTGTCACAACAAGGCTTAATATGCAAGTGATAGGATCCTAATCCCCACTAGAAAACCTTCCAAAGAGGTTTTTCGCTTCCACATTGAGGGTTGTGGGAATCTTAAAGAATAGTGAGAGGTACCATTTTATCTGTTGTTACATCATAGATTACAATAACTAAACCCATTATCGTGCATACCTGATGCAAACAGACCGACTTGTCCCATCTCCTAGATTGGCTAAGGAATTTGAGAATCGTTCTCAATTCAGAAAAAATGGCCTAGTTTCTTGATAAGTTACTTCCAACAACTATTGCTAAGAATGTTTTGGAAGAAAAGGTCATTACTTGTAATAAGCGGCATGAGAATGATATGTGGGTTAGGCACTACATGTTAACATCTATATGTAATGAATTTTAGAAGCAATATGATAAGATGAAAAGTGCTTGTGCAATAGTGCTTCATCTACAAGAGTTTTATGGTGAGCATAACATCTTTAAGGCAAGGATGCCTGAAGGATAATTAATACATGAGTAATTAAAAATGATCAACTATATTGTGTAGTTAGACTGGCTCGTTTTAGTATAGATTCGGAGTTAAGTAGTGACTTAATTCTTCAATCCCGTCAAGCTTCATTATCGCAGTATGTTATGAACTAAAATATGAATGAGTTTAAAGCTACGCTTCTAGAACTTGTTATATGTTGAAGACTGCAGAAGCTACTTATTATGCTTATTGATGGAGCTTCTTCCTCTAAAAGAAAGTCTTGAAAAATAAGAAGAAACCATTGAAATCGAAGGGAGGTGCCAAAAAGCCTACTTCATCAAAAGCCAAGAAGGATAAGGGGCAATGCTCTCGTTGTGGCAAAGATAGGCATTGGAAGAGAAACTGCAAGGATCACCTTACAACACAAGCCTTCGGAAGGCATGTCTTATTTTTCCTTCATTGAAATATACTTAATGCTTATACATGGGTATTAAATATCGAGTATGGTTCTCACTTTTACAATAGGTTGTAGAAGATGAGAAAAAGCAAGAAACGAAATAAGGAGAAGTCAACCTTCACCTTGGAAATGGAGCAAGCATTGCTATATCAATCATAGGGACTTATTACTTAGTTTTACCATCTAGAAGTAAACAGTAAAATATATCACATGGAACAACAAAAGAGATGAGATAATGATCTAAATCATTCCTACATGTGGTACATAAGATTACATCATCTCAATGAGGATAGTGCAAATAAGTTGGTAAAAGATTGATCTATTGGATTTTGAATCCTATCCAACTTGTGAAGCTTGTCTCATGGGAAAGATGACTAGATCTCCATTTAGTAAACATGGAGAAAAAGTTGCAGATGTATTAGGATTAATACATAGTGATATATGCGGACCCCTAACAGTTAATACTAGAGGAGGTTACTCCTCCTTCTTTACCTTTACTGATGATCATTCAAGATATGGTTATGTGTACATAATGAAGTACAAGCCTGGGTTTTATGAAAGTTCAAAGAATTTAGAAGTGAAATTGAAAAGAAAACTGGGAAATGTATTAAAGCTCTTCCATCAGATTGAGGAGGGGAATTCTTTACTAATGAATTTCTTATTTATCTCAAAGAAAATGGGATTCACTCTCAATTGACTTCTCCCGGAACACCACAGTTAAATGTTGTGTCTGAAAAAGAAGAATCGCACTCTATTAGTGTAACGACCCATCCTGAGTTGGCCACCCCCGAGACAGTTGATAAGTGCTTAAATAGACATATTTAAGCCCCTTAATTTACACTTGTTAGGCTCTTTGTTTATCTATTTTAGTAGATTCTACTTCATTTTTCGTGTTTTCTGTGTTTTTCATAGGTCTTTGGAGAAACGAAGACATTTTGGAGCTCTAAGAATAAAAAGTGATGATCTACAAACCACCAAAAGCGCACCTCTCTTGTGATCAAGCGCACAGGCACTCGTGCGCATACTTAGAGTGATCGAGCGCACCCATCCGCTTGAGCACAGAAGCTCGCGATCGAGCGCACACGCACAGAGAGGCGGCAGAGCCAGTTTTGGAAAGAAGTCTCTGGTTCTCAAATTGGAAATTAGGGTTTCGGGGCTCCCTTGAACCCTATATATAGACTTGTAAAACAAAGAAAACATACTTTTTGATTAACTTTTGACTACCTTTTGATTTCTCTTGAAGTTGTAAGCTTGGAAAGGAATTGACAACTCGTCTCCATAGCATTCTTCGGGTTTTATCTTTCTCTTTAGTTAGTTATGGTTATATTGTTAAGAATACTTAGCATGTGTAACAACACCTTAGTAAGGGCTTGGTTGGAGCCCTAATTATGTTTAACCAATAATTCAGTATTGGTGCCTTTGCAATATTTAAGCTGTGATTCTTGATTTGATTAATGCCTATTTTTATTTAAATTCCTCATATGTGTGTGTCTGATCAACGTATGCATGTGGTATGGATTAGTTAGTTGAATCAATTTGGATGACCGAGTCCTGGGTTCAACAATAGTAACAAAAGATATCCACGCTGGATTCTTGGGTTAATCAACATAGGAAACCGGGAGTAGACCAAGCCCTAGGTCTCCTGTGGTTGTCGATTTCCACAGATCATATGCTCTCTTAAGGAACAACTCAATATACACCATGTTGAATCCTTTAAGAGAGAAAAGAGTTAGAATATGCACCATGCCTAACTCGTTGCTTAGGGAAATCAATTGCTTAAGGAGTGGACCAAGCCCTTAGGTTGACAACCAGCAGGTATTCATAGCATTAATAGAGCATTGACATATTGTTTTATTGGGGTAGCATGATTAGTGGTGGATACCAAGTCCCTACGCCTCTATCATTATTCTTAATCTAGACTAAATATTTCTATCTATTTTTACTTTGTGAAATTAATTCTAAATCAAAATTCACCAATCCCTGTGGAAATGATCTCGCACTTGCACACTATGCTACTATAGACCTTGTGCACTTGCAAGTAAAACAAGTTCGATTATTTGCTTAATAATTTAAGTAGATAAACGCATAAGAAGTTTTTGGCGGTGTTGCCGGGGATTGCACTAAATTTCTTTCTAGAATTATTTTCGTTTAGTTTAGTAATTTCTATTTATTTATTCTGTTTTATTTTTATTGAAAACCTCTAATTTTAAGTTTCTGTTTTTTCCTTTATTTTTGTTTCATCCAAAACCTAATCTATTTCCTATTTGTTTTCTGTTTCAGGCACTCCAGCAGAACCCTCTGTACCACTTGCGATCGAGTGCACTTGAGGCAGAGAGTTACCTGGGCAGCAGTGTAGACATCCAACATTCTTTCCCCTCGATGCCGAGCTTAAGCGCACCATCCGAAAAAGGCTTAGAGACAACTCTGAAGAGGTAGAAGAAGAGATTGAGGAAGAAGCATCAATGGCGGAACAGATCGAAAATCAACAATCACTTGAGCGAAGACCGATGAAGGAATCTTTCATCCCAGGGAACCTCGACCAGCCATCTTGCATTGCTTATCAACCCGAGGCGAAAGGCAACTACTACATATCTCCACAGATACTCAATGCATTGACTCACTTTAGGGGTACACCTAATGAGGATCCACACCTACACCTTCGAGATTTCTTCGATCTCGGCAAGTTCCAGCACATTCGAGGCTTAGACCAAGAAAGAATCAGGTTAATTCTTTTCCCTTTTTCCTTAAAAGATAGTTCTAAACTGTGGTACAATTCATTGCCTACAGTTTCTATCCACACTTGGGAGGAGTTAGTCAGTAAATTCCTAAGGAAATTTTTCCCAGCCCAAAAGATAAGGCAAATGAGGAAGGAGATTCAGTCTTTCCAATAAAAGGATGGAGACCTATTCTTTGAGGCATGGGGACATTTCAACGAGCTGCTACTCAAATTCCCACATCAAAATCTACCTCAAGATGAACTGGTACAAGCTTTCTATGAGGGTTTAAGTGATACTAATAAAATTATTGTGGATTCAGGTTGTGGAGGAGTGCTGATGGAGAAAAGCAGCGAAGAAGCCATGGAGCTATTCAAAACCTTAAGTGAACACACCCAGCAGTTCTCCTCTCGAGGTAGACATGTAACCAAGAGCAAAGGTATGTATGAGGTGAACCTAAATGGAGGATCTTCTACCCAAATAGCTGCTATGGGGAGGAAATTAAATCTGCTAGTTAAAGCCATGGCCGCTCAGAATACATCACCTAATCCACCAGCTACACCACTCCAGGTATGTGTGATATGTTCCCAATTTGATCATAATACTGAGACATGTCCCTTATATTCATCTGCAGACCCCGAGCAAGCAAATTTTATGGGACCAAACAACTATCCACCAAAGAATAATCCGTATGCAAACACCTACAACCCTGGATGGCGGAATCACCCAAATTTTTCTTGGAGCAACAATCAGAACAGTCAAGGGCAACAAAGAAACTCCCAACCAGCAGCCCACTATATTCCCAAACAAAAGAAAAATGACCTAGAGAGTCTTGTGAGGAAACTGGAAACTCAGCAACAACAGTTGATATCCCAACACCAATAGCTGATGAATTCGCAAGAACAGTTCATGGCAAAAACAAGACAATTTAAGAATGAGATTGAACAAACTACTGCAAAAGATGAACAAGTCATTCAGGGGCTAGAGGTACAAATGGGGCAATTGGCCAAGGAACTGAGTAGCAGAAAGCAAGGAGAGCTTCTAGCCCAACCAATACCTAATCCAAGAGGACATCAGCAATTGAATACTGTAACAACCCTAAAAAGTGGTAAGATCATAGGCATTGATAAGCCTGCACAAACATCTCCAAACAAAGCATCCACATCTAAGGTAAGTGAGATGGAGAAGGTAAATGCACCACCCTTCCCTCAAAGGTTAGTAAAGCCAAAGAAAGAGACTAAATTGATTGACATTTTCGAAATTTTGAGAAAGGTAGAAATAAACATTCCTTTATTAGATGCTATTAAACAAATTCTTGCATATGCTAAATTTTTGAAAGATTGTTGCACTAATAAAAGGAAGTTTTAGGAGCATGAGACAGTAGCCTTGACTGAAGAGGTAAGTGTTGTGCTATTAAGAAAACTACCCCCAATGCTAAAAGATCCGAGTAGTTTTACTATTCTTTGTAGGATAGGTGACCAACTATTTGAGCATGCACTATTGGATCTAGGGGCGAGTGTCAATCTACTGCCATACAGTGTATTCAAGACACTAGGTTTGGGAGAGCTTCAACTAACATCCATCACTTTGCAACTGGCTGACAGAAGCATCAAACGACCAATAGGCATTCTTGAGGATGTTTTGGTGAAAGTAGGTAAATTTATTTTACCTACTGATTTTATTGTATTGGATACGGAAGAATGTCTTATGTCATTACCTTTACCTGTAATCTTAGGAAGACCCTTTATGATAACTGCTGATACAAATATTATTGTGAAAAAGGGTATTGTCACTATGAAGGTAAATGGTGAGGAGATAGAATTTAAAATATTTGATACAATAAATTCACCCGAAACTGATATGGAATGTTCTAACATAAGCTTGATGCAAGGTCTTGTTGAGCAAGTTTTTCAGGTCCATCACATTGATCCATTGGAGACTACCCTCAACCATAGTGTTATAAGATTAGAGATCAGGCCAGAATATGACAATGTGATTAAGGACATCAATAAAGCTATGCACCCCGTTAAGGCCGCACCAAAGCATCCAAGTAAGTTTATTCCTCCAGTTGAACCTCCTAAACCTACTAATACTACTTTTCTCTCTTCTATTGTCCAGGTACAAAAATTAGAGATAAAGTAGCTGTCAAGGGCACTTGAACCACATGAGGTGGGTTCTAATTTCTCTCTTCAAAGGGAGTAGCATTGAAGCTACTATAGAGAGCGCTTGAGCAATTTCCACTTTCATACCAATATGGCTCAAGCGCCTCTATCGAGGTTAGTGGTACTAAGGCCACTAAAGTACGGTATGGTTTTATTGTTCTAAACTCATTAATTCAGTCTCGTAAGATTTAAAATATTGTCTATACATGCTGCCTTGCGCTCGAACGCACCATTCAGTGTGCTCGAGTACACATTCACTGCACTCCATAGCGCACGAGCGCACCCCACCACATACTTGCACACAAGTGCAATCGAGCGCACTTCACCATGCACTCGAGTGCACTTGGGGAAGAGAAGGCACATGAGGGTTTTAAACCCATTTCACTCACAAACCTTATTCACCCAAAATTAACGCTCTAGCGCACGCATCCTTGCTGTCTGTTGCACGCACCTTTGTCTACCGAAATCTCATCTCACACCTTCCCCTCACCATTGCCACTCCACCAAAACCACCACCCTACCACCGTATAACTCCCTATTACCAGCACAACTATTCCACTTCTCCCATCACACGACCCTATACTTTCCTAAGTCAGAAACGGTATACATAACCTATTTTTATGAAAAATCACTTGCACACCATCAAACACTAGTTTTTAATTTCTCTTTTCCTTTTATTATGTATTTATCTTGTGTGTTGATTGTTTGTTTTCATGTTTACAGGAGGTTAGGATCGAGTTCGTGTGATTTCTACAGCTTCGAGTTTCTGTTGCATGTAAACTGTTTGACATATTGCCTAAATGAGTGTGATCGAGCGCTAGGACTTTATGATCGAGCGCACCTCAATCTGTGCGATCAAGCACAGTATTAACTGAGATCGAGCGCACTCACACCAGAAGCTGCACTTTCATAACTAAGCAAATCGCATCCAGTTCTCGAGCCTCCAGCAACCGCTCCCATTCCACCCAGCCTAGTTTCGAGCAGCGTGAAATCTTGTTCGAGACTACGTTCAACATCAATGAGGATTTCAAGAGCTTGGACGCCACGAGATGGGAGGTCCAAGAGTTCAAGGCCCAGGGTCTCAAGCGGCTGTTCAAGCCGGTCTGTTCCACAGCCTACACTAGATTCATGGTTAGCTTCTATGAGAACCTGACCTATAACTGCACTCGTCTAGAGATCGTATCCTCCTCAGTCCAGGGTAGATTCATAGAGCTGACCACTGCTGATATTGCCACTGCCCTCCACTGCTGTGATGAGTCCCCTCCAGAAGATAGCCATATGGAGGAGCAGCCAGACTCATTTCCTCTGCCCCACATCATCGAGGATATATGTGCGGGCCAGTATGTGGATTAGCACAACAATGCGGGGAGTCGGTCAAAGTTGCCTCCCCGCCTGTGGCTCATGGACTTCATCCTCCAGCGTAATGTGTGCCCATTGGGGCACAAGACTCAGAGGAGGGATAAATTCATACAGGCCCTTTATGCCTTTTATCAGGGTCACTGGTACTCCATACCAGTCGTCATATGGAGTCAGATGCACAAGTTCTGGGACCATGTGCATAGCTGTCAGACCACCACGGCTAATGCATGGGGGCTTCCTTTCTCCTTCCTACTCAGCCACATCTTCAAGAAGAAGGGGATCAAGGGCTCCTCTGTTGACGGACCGGTCAGCGACCATCTATTTTTTGGGAGGGCCTAGTAGAGCCTCAGCCAGTCCCACATGCCTCGAGGACCCCGAGAGCATGTTTCTATTGATGAGCCTGTGGTGGATGATCCGATGGACACCGAGCACCTGACAGTGAGCCCTACATGGGAGAAGAACCAGCTAAACATGGGGTCCACAGAGTACCCGCACCTTCTCAAGAAGCTGTCCTCCTACCACTGCGAGCTCTTCGATATTCGCCAAGAGGATAGAGAGGCGACTCATCTGATCCATTAGCGGATAAATGGTTTGGAGGTGCAGTTTGCACAACAGGAGGCGATGCTACAGGTCATCCTCGATTGTCTACCTCCTACACCCGGTACCTCTTCGACTGCACCACCCGATGACCAATAGTAAGAGGATACCCCGTCTAATTGAAGACATAAAACTTAGCGCTCATGGGAGGCACCTCACAGCATATCCTTTTCATTATAGTATTTTTCTTTTCTTATTTATGTTTATTTATCTGTTTCTTTTCCATATTTCTTGTTTTCCGGCACAACTTTTGTTTTTCTTTGTCAGGAACATAGTGCGTGCATCTAGTTCAAGTTTGGGGGTGTGCTACGAGCAATGCCAGCAGTCTAGTTCTCCATCTCCTACACATTAAGGAAAATGTGTATATTAAGTTTGGGGGTAGGGAGAAACACATGCACACACTTGAAACATATGCACACACTATGTCCCAGCTTTTTGTTTTTTTAAAAAAAGAAGGTAAATGCATGTTCACTTTGTGTTGAAAATTTTGGTTGATTTAAAACAAACATGATAAAATTTCATCAGTAAGCTTAAAATATAGAACACATAGCCTAGTAATAAAAATTTTAAAAGTTTAATTACCTACCTCAAGGCACTTAAGAATTCACGAGTTTGATCTAGATCTGACACGAGCACATTAGCACGCAATTGTGTGGTGTATAACATTTAACTTTTATGTATATGTTTCCATGACCTAACTATAATCGAATAACTTGTTAGAAGAACACTTTGGCTTAGAAAAGTAAGGAAAAATGTCTATCATGCAAAAAGAAAATAAAATGCCCCTAATGATCATTAAAAACTTTCCATTGAGTAACTAGACCTCTTGCCTTAGTAAGTAGTGAGTGTTCACGTCAAAAGGTGGGAATTAAGTATTTAATGATCATAAAAATTTCCATTGAGTAACTGAGCCTCTTGCCTCAGTAAGTAGTGAGTGTTCACGTCAAAATGTGAGAATTTCACTTAGCAGCATTAAGACCTGTTAGTTCCATGGCCTTTTTGACTCGAGTTAGTAAGTCCTTAGGGGTGTCTTTACACCTAATACTCTAAAACCATCTGGTTTGGGAGTTATTGGCTAAACACTCACTACAAGGATCAATTAGAAAGCTTAAAGGAACTCAACATGGCAAAAATATCATGGTGAAAGAAAAAAAAAGTAAAAAACTATGCCATTATTGTTCTTTCTGATAAGGAACTTGATGAAGGTTTGGACACCGAAACAACATACATTAAAATTATTTGGAAGCTCCATCTTCTATGTGCTAATTCACCACACACCACATCAAACTTGCGATGCCTTAAACCAATCTTGGGTAAGTAACATGAACTTTTAAAATCCTTATTCACTACAAAAATGTGTTTTTATTATAAGCTTACTCATGAACAATCATCATGGTTTTATGAGCAACCCAAATTTTTGGATATCATGAAGAATAAATTTATCTTTGATTTTGTTTTCATATAGTCTTTTGTTTTGTATTGCTAAGGGACTAGCAATATGTAAGTTTGGGGCTGTGATAAGTGCTTAAATAGTCATATTTAAGCCCCTTAATTTACACTTGTTAGGCTCTTTTTTATTTATTTTAGTAGATTCTACTTCATTTTCGTGTTTTTTGTGTTTTTCATAGGTCTTTGAAGAAAAGAAGACATTTTGGAGCTCTAAGGAATAAAAAGTGAAGATCTACAAACCAGTAAGGTGTGCTCGAGCGCACCTCTCTTATGATCGAGCGCACAGGCACTCGTGCGCATACTTAGAGTGATCGAGCGCACCCATGCGCTCGAGCGCAGAAGCTCGCGATCGAGCGCACATGCATAAAGAGGCGACAGAGCCAGCTTTGGAAAGAAGTCTCCGGTTCTCAAATTGGAAATTAGGGTTTCGAGGCTCCCTTGAACCCTATATATAGACTTATAAAACACAGAAAACATACTTTTTGATTACCTTTTGATTTTACTTGAAGTTGTAAGCTTGGAGAGGAATTGACGACTCGTCTCCATAGCATTCTTTGGATTTTATCTCTCTCTTTAGTTAGTTATGGTTATAATGTTTAGAATACTTAGCATGTGTAACTAAACCTTAGTAAGGGCTTAGTTGGAGCCCTAATTATATTTAACCAATAATTCAGTATTGGCACCTTTGCAATATTTATGTTGTGATTCTTGATTTGATTAATGCCTATTTTATTTAAATTCCTCATATGTGTGTGTCTGATCAACGTATGCATGTGGTATGGATTAGTTAGTTAAATCAATCTAGATGACCGAGTCATGGGTTCAACAATAATAGCAAAAGATATCCATGCCGGATTCTTGGGTTAGTCAACATGGGAAACTGGGAGCGGACCAAGCCCTAGGTCTCGTGTGGTTGTCGATTTCCACAGATCATATGCTCTCTTAAGAAACAACTCAGTATACACCATGCTGAATCCCTTAAGAGAGAAAAGAGTTAGAGTATACACCATGCCTAACTCGTTGTTTAGGGAAATCAATAGCTTAAGGAGTGGACCAAGCCCTTAGGTTGACAACTAGCAGATATTCATTGCATGAGTAGAACATTGACATATTATTTTATTGGGATAGCATGATTAGTGGGAGATACCAAGTCCCTACGCTTCTATCATTACTCTTAATCTAGACTCAATATTTCTATCTATTTTTACTTTGTGAAATTAATTCTAAATCGAAATTCACCAATCCCTATGGAAATGATCTCACACTTGCACACCATGCTACTGTAGACCTTGTGCACTTGCAAGTAAAACAAATTCGATTATTTGCTTAATAATTTAGGTAGATAAATACACAATACATATATGCTACAATAAAAATAATATTAACATAAATTTTTACTTCAATCCTTAACTCTCAACAGGGGAGATATATCATTCTGATCTTGACTTAAACATTAAATACAACGTAAAATGCATGAATATTTACAAATAAATTTTTATTTTATTTTCTCATTAGTCTGAGGATGTGGACAGTAAGGGATGAGCTTCACAAGCTCAGTTAATCAAATTTTCTAGAAGTATTCAATTTGTATAAATAGTTCTTTAATATTTAATCATTTATATCTCATATAACTTGATAATAGCATATAGTCTAACATTTAGATAGTTCTTATCATATAATACTTCTATGTTTCTTTCTCATCATAACTGTCTCTCTGTGAGACTCATTCATCTATAAATAAATTTATAATAGCAACAACACTTCAGTAATACAATCAATATTTAAAATAGATGTAATGCATGAATTTTTATTAAGGAACGTTTTCTCACATGTCGACATGTTTTTATCTTAAACCAGCCCCCTCCTGGTTCTTTTATTTCCAACATATACCTATTGTCACGGTTTTTCATTTATTTCCATTATATAACGGCTATCACAGTTTTCATTTATTTCCAACATATACCGGCTATCATGGTTTTTCAATTAGACCGCCCCCCTCCCGGTTTTTTTATTTCATGCATATGCATATGAACAATGATATGAAAACAAACATGAATTCAAATATTTAATTTAGCTATCTTTCTTTTCCTCAAATTTCTATTAGATCAATTTCACTAATTTTTTCTCCTCATATATCACATCAATTTATCAACCATAACTCATCAAGAATTTCATTTATCACCAAAGCATAAGATAATAATTTATTTTAATATTATCACTAGATATTTCATTTTTATCTAGATTACTTAAAGTAAATCTAACTCACCACGTAGCACTTAGAGCTACCCGTGGATCACCTCCTTGCCTTTCCTGCTCTTCTCAGCAATTTTTCCCGGTTGCTGATCTTCAACACTTGACATAATATTTATATTAAATTTCTAATTTATTCTTCAATTATTCATAATTTACACCTTTTGAAAATTCCCACTTTGAATTCCGGGAAAGTTCATGTATGCTAAAAATTTAAAAATAAACTTCATGTTATTATCTTCTGTTTTTCTTAGAGCTTCCCGTGACTCTCTATAAAACTCTCCTGTAAATCTCTTTAAAAATTTGCTCTTTCAACATTTCTTTCGGTCCCAAAGTGTTTAAAGAAAGAGAGTAATTTGAATTGTAGTTGAAGGAAAATAAAAAAGGATTTGGTAAGTAATAAAATAAATTACGATATATATATATATATATATATATATATATATATATATATATATTTGCAACTCAGCAGCTCCCAATTTTTCTCCACATAAAGGCCTTGCTACCTTACATGCAGCAAGGCTTCATTCCCTTGGCAACAGGTATTGCCACCTATAGCCATATTTTTTTTTGAATTGTTTTATAAAAATTTAACCTTTCGCATTTAAATATGTATATATATATATATATATATATTATTTCACTTTATGTCATATTTATTAAAATACTTCTTTACCCTTACTTTACAAATACAGGTATTACAATTCTACCCACCTTACAAAAATTTCGTTCCTGAAATTTCCTTATCTAATTCATGAAAGAGTTGGGTTTATTCATTCCTCATTCTTGCTTTATGCTCCCATGTGACTTCTTCGACATCTTTGTTCCACCATAATATTTGAATTAGAGGAATTACTTTATTGTGCAATACTTGTTCCTTTCTGTCTAGAATTCTGACCAGTACTTGCATAAAAGTTAAATCTTCCTGAAGTTCTATCGCCTGACTCCAGATACTATGGGATTCATCGTGTAAGTACTTTCTCAATAGTGACACATAAAACACATTATGTAATTTCTTTAACTCTAGGGGAAAATCCAATCGATATGCTACCGGTCCAATTCTCTCAATCACCTCATATGGTCCCACAAATCTCGGGCTCAACTTTCCCTTCTTTGTAAACCTCAACACACCCTTCCACGGAGATATCTTCGAAAATACCCAATCACCAACTTGAAACTCAAGAGGTCATCTTATTTTATAAGCATATCCTTTCTGTCTATTTTGGACTGCTCTAAGGTTCTCCTTAACCAGTTTGATCCTCTCAGTAGTCAAATCTTTCATTTCTGGACCAAATATCTTTCTCTCTCCAACTTCTTCCATGCATACTAGAATTCTAAACCTTCTACAATATAGAGCCTCGAATGGTGCCATCCCAATACTAGTTTGATACTGATTATTGTATGCGAACTTGATCAAAGGCAAATAAGCGTCCCAGCTCACTAAGAAACTCAATACACGTGCCCTCAAGATATCTTTTAGTATTTTGATGATTCTCTCCGTCTGCCCATCAGTTTGTGGATGGAAACCTTTCCAAAATCTAGAAATAAATCTAGAATCTCTATCTGATACAATGCTCAATGATACTCCATGTAATTTTACTATCTCCACTACATACAATTCAGTCAACTTTTCAGGACTCCAGGTAGTTTTAATGGGAAGAAAATGTGAAGACTTAGAAAGCCTATCCATTATAGCCCACACAGCATCATGTCCTCTCTGGGTACGGGAAAAACCAGAGACAAAATCCATACTCACATTTTCCCATGGCCACTTAGGTACTGGAAGAGGTTGTAATAAACCTGCTAGATGTCTATTCTCATACTTCACCTGTTGACAAGTCAAACATCTAGAAATATATTCCGCTACATCCTTCTTTATCCCTGACCACCAATAATTCTGTCTCAATCCCCTGTATATCTTATTATTACCCGGGTGCATGGAATATATAGAATCATGAGCCTCCCTTAGTATCTCCTTTCTCATCTCCACATTATTGGGAACACAAACTCTATGCCCCAATAGTACCATATCATCTTCTCTAATTCTAAACTCAGTTGACTTCCCACTAAACAATTCCCATCTGATCTTCTATATCCCTTCATCTCTACCTTGGATCTGTAATAAATGATCAATAATAGAAGATTGTACCACCATATTTGCCATCAATACTCCTCTATCATTGACACTCAATGTATCCTCATTCTTCTTAATTCTATCATCAAGCTAGTACTATGACTTTCAATAGCAGCTAATCTCCATGTAGCCTTTCTATTCAATGCATCAGCTACTACATTAGCCTTTCCTAGATGATAATGAATTGCGCAATCATAATCACATATCAAATCCATCCACCTCCTCTGCCTCAAATTCAACTCTTTCTAGGTTGGTAAATGCGTCAAGCATTTATGATAATAAAAATTTCACAATTGGCTCCATATAGATGATGTCTCTAAATCTTCAAAGCAAAAACTATTGCAGCCAATTCTAAATCATGGGTCGGGTAATTCCTCTCATGGTTCTTTAATTGCCTAGATGCATAAGCTATAACTCTCCTATGTTGCATCAACACACATCTCAATCCTTGATGTGATGCATCACTATACACCACAAATCCTTCATCACCAGAAGGAAGCACTAATACCGGGGCAATAGTTAATTTTTCTTTCAACAGCTGGAAACTTCTCTCACATTCCTCTGACCACCTAAACTTCACATCATTCCTTGTCAATTTAGTCAATAGTCCAACAATCATAGAAAAATTTTGGATTAATCTCCAATAATAACCAGCCAACCCCAAAAAGCTTCTAATTTCAGTTACACTCATGGGTCTTTCCCAATTCAACATTGTTTCTACTTTTTGTGGGTCAACTGTTATCTCTTCTCCTGACACAACATGCCCTAAGAAAGATCTTTCACTCAACCAAAACTCACACTTAGAGAACTTTGCATATAATATCTCTGTCCTCATAATTTCTAACACTATCTCCAAATGTTGCATATGCTCTTCTTCATTCTTAGAATATACTAGAATATCATCAATAAGCACAATCACAAATCTGTCCAAGAATGGTTTAAACACCCGATTCATCAGGTCGATAAATGTTGCAGGAGCATTAGTCAACCCAAATGGCATCACTAGAAACTCATAATGGCCAAAACGTGTCCTAAAAGCAGTCATAAGCATGTCCCCCTCCTTTATCCTCAATTGATGATAACCCGGTCTCAGGTTTATCTTAGAAAACACCCTAGCTCCTTGTAACTGCTCGAATAAATCATCTGTCTTGGTAGAAAATATCTATTCTTGATGGTGATCTTATTCAATTGTCTTTAATTAATACACAACCTCATTGTCCCGTCCTTCTTCTCGACAAATAACATAGGAGCTCCCCAGGATGACATACTAGGTCAAATAAATTGTTTATCTAGTAACTCCTAAAGCTGAACTTTCAACTCTCTCAATTCAGCTGGTGCCATTCTATAAGGTGCTATAGATATGGGTGTTGATCCTGGAATTTCTTCAATAGAAAACCCAATCTCCCTATTGGGAGGCAAACCAGACAATTCCTCAGGGAATATATCAAAAAAATCTTTTACTACCAAGATTTCTTCTGACTTCCTACTTTCCTTGTAAGAATCCACCACATATGCCAAATACCCCTCACAACCCTTCTTCAACCATTTTCTAGCAGTTAAGGCAGAAATAAGACAGTTAGCAAGTATCTTACATTCTTCCTGAAAATTAAAATCCTCCTGTCCGGGTATCTTGAACACCACAATTTTCCTAAAACAATCTATCCAAGCATGTTATGCAAATAACCGAATTCATCCCCGGAATTAAATCAAAATCCGTCATATCTAAAGGTAATAAATCAACTTCAAATTCTCTATCAGCAATATTAATCACACAACCTCGATAAATTATCCTGATAATAACCCTATCTCCAGTAGGAATCTCAACAATAATCGCATGCATCAAAGGACTAGCACTAGCATCAATAGATTTCATATAATTACTAGATGCAAAAGAATGGGTTACATCAGGATCAATCAATAATCTAGCAGGCCTACCAAGAATAGATATCATACCCATTACAACATCAAGAGTGGCCTGTGCATCCTATTGGGTCAATACATAGACTTTGCTGTCTTTGAACTGAAACTGGCTGCCACATCCTCTCTCGTCTACTTATCCTTGACCTCTGTCCCGCACACTCCCTTATCCATGACCACTTTCCACTGATCTTCTCGCAACACTTCCAACGCTGGCATCAGCAGATTTCCCCACTGGGCAATCTGCAGCAACCTGTCCTCCCTCACCATATACAAAGCATATCTATGTAGGGAAATTTCGAGACAGATGCCCGTCTGATTATATCTAAAGCAAACCCTTGCCTCTTGATCATACATTAGGCTACCACTTCCCCCTAGTGGCATACTTACTCTTCTACCATAACTCCTAATTGCCATAACTTATCTCCCAAATCTAAGGGTCACACCGGTATTACTTTGAGCTGCAAAAGTAATAGATCATGCTTGCCTCTGACTCTATACTACAGTTCCTTGTGACAAGAAACGCCCCCTCTAGTGTGGTCTCCCACCCTATACACCCATACTGCTACCACCGCTAGGTCCGTCAAATCTAGACCTCTTCAGCCAATCTCTCCTATATCTAAACTCCATCAAATCCTTCTCAATCTGTAATGCTTTATCCACCAGTACAATATAATTTTCTATGCCAATATAAGAGAGTTTAGTCCAAATGTCATAGTGTAATCCGTATAAAAATCTCTTACATTTTCTCTCCTCTATATTCACTAATTTAGGTAAAAACCTTGACAGGACTATGAATCTACTATCATATTCAGCCACCGATAAATTACCCTACCTTAGATGAATAAAATCTCTCTCTTGTTGTGCCCGAAAGGTGTTTGGGAAATACTTTTCAAAGAACTCATCCTTAAACTTACTCCAAGTTAAAGGTTGTTCTACCTGTGTGCTTACCCTGGGCAAAATATCCTTCCACCATTGAGAAGCCTCACCCTCCAGTATAAATGAAGTGAAAGCAGCTTTCTATCTATCTGTTACTGGTAAGACCTCAAAATATTTTTCAACATGTCTGATCCACTGCTCAGCTTCTACAGGATTTAAACTTAAGAAATATTACAAAATAATCACCTTGCATCTCATGTGCAAACACATTTTCTCCCTCATGAACCTCTTGTCTCACCACATCAGGTTCTTTTCTACTCCTTTCCTCTAATCTTCTCTGCAAATTATAAGCCCTTTCTTTAGCTACATTCATCCTCCTTATAGCACGATTAAGACATTTTCTCAATTCATCCTTCCTAACCTCAAATTCTCTCCCAGCTCTACTAGTACCAACTACACTATCAATATGTTCCCTTGCAGGAGCCATAGACTCAACTTCCTCCTCTACTTCAATTCTCCTAAATATTAGGGGTCTACCACATCCTCTCTAATTCAAAATTCTTCCTCTAGCTCTAGTATGTCCATGTGTCATCCTTAAACTCTGTATTAAAATATAGTTTATTTAGATCTTCCACTTCTTTAAGGTCTCATGCAGTCTACAGCATTATAAACCTAATGCTCTGATACCAAAATTGTAACAACCCATCCCGGGATGGCCACCCCCGAGATGGTGTCATCACATTTTGAAAATCCCAATATGACACATATATGCAACAATAAAAATAATGCTAACATAAATTTTTACTTCAATCCTCAACCCTCAACAGGGGAGAGACATCATTCTGATATTAACATAAACATTATATACAAAGTAAAATGCATGAATATTTACAAATAAATTTTTATTTTATTTTCTCATTAGTCTGAGGATGTGGACACGTATGTGGCTTTTAGAAAATGATTTCATCTGACTCTCAACCCACCAGACTATTTGTCCTGCCTGCTACCTGAAATCATTATACAATGAGGGATGAGCTTCACAAGCTCAATGAATTAAATTTACTAGAAGTATTCAATTTGCATAAATAGTATTTTAATATTTAATCATTTATATCTCATATAACTTGATAATAGCATATAGTCTAGCATTTAGATAGTTCTTATCATATCATACTTCTGTGTTTCTTTCTCACCATAACTGTCTCTATGTGAGACTAATTCGTCTACAAATAAATTTATAATAAAAACAAAACTTCAGTAATACAATCAATATTTAAAACAGATGTAATGCATGAATTATTATGAGGGAATGTCTTGCCATATGTCGACTTGTTTTCATCTTAGACCGACCCCCTCATGTTTCTTTTATTTCCAACATATACCGGTTGTCACGGTTTTCCATTTATTTCCAGCATATACCAGCTGTCACGCTTTTTATTTATTTCCACCACATATCGACTGTCACAGTTTTTCAATTAGGCTAACCCCCTCTCGGTTCTTTTATTTCATGTATATGCATATGAACAATGATATGAAAACAAACATGAATTCAAATATTTAATTTAGCTATCCTGTTTTTCCTTAAATTTCTATTAAATCAATTTCACTAATTTCTTCTCCTCATATATCACATCAATTTATCAACCATAACTCGTCAAGAATTTCATTTATCACCAAAGCATAAGCTAATAATTTATTTTAATATTATCACTAGATATTTCTTTTTTATATAGATTACTTAAAGTAAATCCAACTCACCACGTAATACTTAAAGCTACCCATGGATCACCTCTTTGCCTTTCCTGCTCCTCTCAATAATTTTCCCCGGTTGCAGATCGTCAACAACTGACATAATATTTATATTAAATTTCTAGTTTATTCTTCAATTTTTCATAATTTACACCATTTGAAAATTCTCACTTTGAATTCCGAGAAATTTCATGTATGCTAAAAATTTAAAAATAAACTTCACATTATTACCTTCTGTTTTTCTTAGAACTTCCCGTGACTCTATAAAATTCTCCCATAAACCCCTTCAAAAATTTGCTCTTTCAAACTTTCTTTCGGTCCACAAGTGTTTAAAGAAATAGAGTAATTTGAATTGTAGTCGAAGGAAAACCAAACAAGATTTGCTAAGTAATAAAATAAATTATGTTATATATATGCAAAAATTTGCAACTCAGCAGCTCCCAATTTTTCTCCACGTGGAGGCTTTGCTGCCTTACATGCAGCAAGGCTTCATTCCCTTGGCAACAGGTGTTGCCACCTGTTGTCATTTTTTTTTGAATTGTTTTATAAAAATTAACCTTTTGCATTTGAATATCTATATATATATGTATATTATTTTAACTCTATGTCATATTTATTAAAGTACTTTTTTACCCTTACTTTGCAAATATGGGTATTACAATTAGATATGATGCAATCCATGATAATAAGTTACATTGATCTTCCTATATCGTTTTGGGGATAACTGCCATATATTTATTGAATATTGTTCCCTCGAAGATAGTGCCTAAAACACCATATGAGATATAGAAAGGGAGGAAACCTAGTCTTAATTATGTTAAGATTTGAGGTTGTCCTACCTATGTAAAGAAGTTACATACAAACAAGTTAGGAACTAGGTCTTACAAATATAGGTTTATGGGATATCCTAAAGAAAGTTTAGGATAGTATTTCTAATTAGGAACAAAATGTGTTTGTTTCCAAGCATGCTACCTTTCTCGAAAAAGTGTTTATGCTAGAAAAGAGTAGTGGGAGTAAGATAGATCTTGATGAAGAGTAATAAGAACCATAACCTAGTTCAGATTGAGGAATTTGAATCAATAGATCTTCCCATTACCCAACCAGTTCATAGATCTAGCAAAGTACCCAAGGCTCTAGAGATATATGGATTTCTCATAAATGGTGACCTTGAGGTACACCTTATAGATGATAAGGAATCTGTTAACTATGAAGAAACGATGTTAGACATCGATTCTGAGAAGTGGCAAGAAGCCATGAAATCCGAAATGGATTCCACATACTCCAACAAAGTGTGAAATTCAATCGATGCACCTAAAGGTATAGTACTTATAGGTTGCAAATGGATCTTAAAGAGAAATATTTTTGTGGATAGAAAGGTAGAGACCTATAAGGTAAGGCTAGTAACGAAGGATTTCAGGCAAAAAAAAGAGTTGATTTTAACGAAACCTTCTCTCTAGTGGCTATTCTTAAATCTATTAATATTTTACTTGTTATGGTTGCATACAATAACTTCAAGTTATGTAAAATGGGTGTAGAGACAACATTCTCCAATAGAAATATAGAGGACTTGATAGCAATTCAATATATAAATAAGTGTTCACCTTAAATGTTATAGCAGTAAGGTGAAAATATTTCAGGCAATTGACCACTGTGGCTTCGATCATGGAGGTCGAATATGTTGTTGTATCTAAGGTTGTGAGGAAAGGTGTTTGGATAAAGAAGTTCATCACAATGCTTAGAATGGTTTCTGACATTGTAAATTCAGTATTATGATATTGTGGCAACAATGACGCTGCTGCGCAGGCATAAGAACCAAGGTCTCATAAAAAATTCAAAAAATTCATGCAGAAATTCCAAATGTTTAGATGAATCATTGGAACAAGCGATGTAAAGATGAAGGTGTTTTGTCAACAAATAATGTTGCGGATCCACTACCTGAAGCAATTGGTATTAGATACTTAGGCTATTGGCTTTTATGGAAGTGGGAGATTGATAGTATTGTGCCCTACAATCCAATATCATTTGATGTTATAGGCATGCTACTTGTAAATTGATCTTATTCATTTATTTACAATCAATAATTATTAATGCTAATCATTGATTTATCATGTTCATTACAAATCACCGTAGGTGCATTACATGATATAGCCTATAGAATAAGAGCAACGAAAATAAGCACCATGATGAGATCATGCTAGTGAGATGTATTTCTTTAATATTTATTCTTAAACGTTCTTAATTATAGGATCACTAAGAAGAAAATTAGTGAATCCAAATAGATTGGTACATATTATGTTTCCCTAAGGAGTCGAGGGTGATTAATCTCAAGGTCACTAATCTATGAGACACTAAAGTGAGTTATGTAAGTACTTGTTAGAGAATAAGTACACAGAACTGAATCGACTAGGAAATTTCTAATGGACATTTTACTGGCTGTCAATAGGAATTCTTACGTTACAGTTGTACAAGTGATCCTTGGACATCGTGTTTTGATGCTACCTAAATGTGATTATAATAATGGGTCATAAAAGGTAGTAATTGAGTATGACTACTTATGTATAGAGGTATGTGAGTGTACAATAGAGGATCCATCACTCTCTGTAAAAGAGAGAATGTCCTATGTGATGTGATTAAGTTATAGCATGAAAATTATTTGGCCAAGATAAGGTGAAAATTATAAAAGAGTTTCTCATTTCATAATTTAAGTTATGGACTTGAGATCTAGATACATTTACTTAAATAATTAAGGCTTGATAGTAAATTCATGCCTTAGCTTTAATCAGAGACATTGCATAATTGCTACGACCTACTGCCAGCACAATATGGTACATAAGAGATCACACACAATTGGACAATTGTAAGAATAAGAAAAATAAATGGGTTAAAATAGAGAATTCTAGGAATTAATTAAACTAGGGGTTTAATTGAAATTTTGAAAATCCTAGAGCTTTTAAAAGTAAAGGTTCTATATAAATGTTCTATTTGATAGAAACCCTAATTATGTTATTGTTGTTGAAATTAGTTTCAAACACTTTCTCTCTCTAGAAGGGCCGAATTTTCAGAGTTAGCACTCAAGGAATTTTTGTGCAGCCCTAGTGTTCTTTATCATGTGGTGTTCGAAACCTCAAAGAAGAAGATCCTTATTCTTGATTACTCGCGTGGATACATTTAGAGACCGGACAATTGAACATCAACTGGTGAATATATTTCATAGATTGATAGGTGCTTAAATATTCATATTTAAGCCCCTTAATTTACATTTGTTAAGCTCTTTGTCTATATGTTTTAGTCTATTTTACTTCACTTTTGTGTTTTACACGTTTTTATAGGGTCTTAGAGAAAAAGAAGCATTTTTGGCACTTAAAGGAAGAAATCTGGAAATCCTGGAGCAGCTGCTGGCTAGAGTGCGATCGAGCGCACTCCTTTGTGCGATCGAGCACAGACTTGTGATTGAGCACACTCCTCTATACGATCAAGCGCAGACTGGCGATCGAGCGCACCACGCACGCGATCAAGCGCACATGTACGGGCGTGAACAGTAAAGCGGCAGAACCAGTTTTGGAATTAAAGGAGTTTTATGTTTTAGGAAAGTTTAAGGTTCTTGAGACTTCTAGGATTATTCACCCCCTATAAATACACCTGTAAAACACACACAATGGGGATCATCTAATCACTTCTTTTATCTTTTGCTTTAGCTTGGAGAAGGAAACTGTGGAGGAGAATTGACGACTCTTCTCTCGGGTTTCTTCTTTCCTTTATTTTTATTATGTGTACTTAACTTTTAGTAAGGGCCTGGTTGAAGCTCTAATTATGTTTATTCAATAATTAGTATTGGTGCCATTGCAATATTTATGTTGTGTTGCTTAACTTGATTAATACCTGCTTTTATTTAAATTCCTCATATGTATATGTCTGATCAGTATGTGCATGTGGTATGGACTTGTTAGTTAGATCAATTTGGATGACTGAGTCCTGGGTCTGACATTAGTAATAAAAAATATCCACACCGGATTCTTGGGTTGATCAACATAGGAAACTGGAAGTAGATACCATACCCTAGGTCCTGTGTGGTTGTCGATTTCTATAGTACCTATGCTCTCTTAAGGAACAACTCAGCAGATACCATACTAAATCCCTTAAGACAGAAAAGAGTTAGAGTAGATATCATGCCTAACTCATTGCTTAGGGAGATCAATAGCTTAAAGAGTAGATACTATGCCCTTAGGTTGACAACCATTAGGTATTCATGGCATGATTAAAGCATTGGCATACTGTTGTATTGTGGTAGCATAATTAGTGGAGGATATCAAGTCCCTACGCCTTTATCTTTATCAAAATCAACTCTTTTATTATTTCTATATTTTTAAATTGTGAATATAATTCTAAAACGAAATTCACCAATCCCTGTGGAGATGATCTTGCTTTCGCACACTATACTACTAAGTTGACCTTGTGCACTAGCAAGTAAAACAAGTGCAATTATTTACCTATTTATTTAGGTATATAAACGCTCAACAAGTTTTTGGCGCCGTTGTCGGGGATTGTGCTAAATTTCTTTTTGGAATTATTTTCGTTAGTTTTATTTTATTTTATTTTATGTAGTTCCGTTTTACTTTTATTTTTATCAAAAATCAGATTTATTTTTCTTTTCGTTTTCTGTTTTTGTTCAGGTGTGCAAAGGAGGAATTTCTGCACTCATTACGATTGAGCGCACTCCTTTGTGCGATCGAGCGCAAGCCCAATGCGATCGATCGCTGTTCTTGGTGCGATGAAGCGCAAAAGCTCTAGAAAGTACCCGAGAAGCAGTACTGAAACTGCTACACTGAAGTTTTTCAACTAATTCATTCGAAGGAGAAACACCAATGGTGGAAGCTAGTTATGCTTATCTAAATGCTATGGAGAGGAAGCTGGATATGCTTATAAACACCATGACTACTCAAAACATCTCACCTAGTCCGCGAGCCAAACCACTCCAGGTATGTGCTATATGTTCTCATTTTAATCACACTTCTAAAACTTTCCCTTTATATTTATATGTAGATCAAGAGCAAGCAAATTATGAGGGACCGCACAATTCATATACAAATCCCTACAATCCTGGATGGCAGCACCACCCCAACCTCTCATGGAGCAACAATCACAATGCTTTGAATCTTCAAGGACAGCAAAGAAACTTCCAACCAGCAGCCCAACCAGTGCCGAAATCAGAAAATAGTGACCTAGAGAGTCTTGTAAAGCAATTGACCACTCAACAACAGCAACTAATGGCAACATTGAAGACTTCACTAGATCAGCAAAAACAAACCACTACCAGGCATGAACAAGCAATTCAAAGACTAGAGGTACAAATGAGGCAATTGGCTAAGGAACTAAGTGAACAAAAGCAAGGTGTTGTTGAACAAGTTTTTCATGACCATTATATTGATCCCTTGGAGACCACCCTCACCCATTATTTCAAAGGATCAAATATTGAGCCAAAATTTTAAGATGTTACTGAAGACATCATTGAAACTGTGCACCTCCTAGAGGACTCTCCAAAGCATCCAAGTAAGTACACCGATCCATTTGAACTTCATGACCTACTAATATTATTTTTTTTCCTTTCTATTGTCCAGGCACCTAACTTGGAGTTAAAGCAATTGCCGAAGCATTGGCCTTATGATTATATGGGAGAGAATAAGACATTTTCTATGCTAGCTGCTGCCAATCTTGGTTTTGGGGAAAAATAAGGCTTGGTCCGGCTGAAGATGTTAAACTTAGCGCTCATGGGAGGCACCCCACAGCTTATCATTTTATTATTATTATTTTTTTGTATTTATTATTAGTTATTTATTTTTTTATACTCTTTGTTTTCCCCTATTATGTTAGTTTTTCCTTCTTTTTTTAGAGACATTGTGTATATCCGTTCAAAGTTTGGGGGTGTGCTATGAGCCATGCCAGCCCAACGAGTTCTCCATCTCCCAGGTCAGATCCTTCCATGCTTTTCGCACATTGGGGACAATGTGCAATTTAAGTTTGGAGGTATGGGGACACATTCACACACACATTATGTCCCAATTTTTTTGTTTAAAAGATAAATACATGTTCATTTTGTTCTAAAATTTTTTGGTTGATCTAAATGAATACTATGATTTGACTTCATAAGTGAACTTAAAACCTTGAACACATGGGCTAATAATTAAGTTTTAAACCTTAATCACTTACTTTTAGGCATTTAAGGATTCAAAAGTTTGACCTAAACTAACACGAGCACATTAGCACATAATTGTGTGGGGTATGACATGTAATTTTTATGTATGTTTCTTCGGCTTAACTGTGAACCGGATGACTTGTTAGATTCACACTTTGGCATAGGAAAAAAAAATTGTTATTGCTTAAAAAAGAAAAGTGCTCCTAATGATCCGTAACCAAACTTTCCACTGAGTAACTGGGCCCTCTTGCCTCAGTAAGCAGTGAGTGTCACGTCAAAAGATGGGAATTTTGCTTGGAAGCATTAAGACCAGTTAGTTTTGTAGCCTTTTTGACTCGAGTTAGTAAGTCTTTAGGGGTGTCTCTACACCTAATACCCTAAAACCATCTGGTTTGGGAGTCATTGGCTAAACACTCGCGACATGGGTCAACTAGAGAGCTTAATGGAACTCAACTTGGCAAAAAAAAAAAGGCTCATAATAAAAGAAAAAGAAAAGAAAGAAAACTATACCACTTGTGTTCATTCTGATAGGAAATTCGATGAATGTTAAGACATTGAAACACTATTCATTAGAGATATCTGGAAGCTTCATCTTTATGTGCTAATTCACCACACACTAAAAATCAGACTTGTGATGCCTTAACCTACCTCATGTAAGTAATCAACATTTAAAACTTGGATTCATTACGAAGATGTGTTTGTATTTTTAAGCTTGCTCATGAATGCACGTCATGGTTTTCTGCGATACCATAACTTTTGTGGACATCATAAACAGTGGATTTATCTATGTACCTTTATTTTTCATTTAGTTTTAGTTTTGTATTGCTAAGAGACTAGCAATATGTAAGTTTGGGGGTGTGATAGGTGCTTAAATATTCATATTTAATCCCCTTAATTTACATTTGTTAAGCTCTTTGTCTATATGTTTTAGTCTATTTTACTTCACTTTTGTGTTTTACACGTTTTTATAGGGTCTTGGAGAAAAAGAAGCATTTTTGGCACTTAAAGGAAGAAATATGGAAATCTTGGAGTAGCTGCTGGCTAGAGTGCGATCGAGCGCACTCCTCTGTGCGATCAAGCACAAACTTGCGATCGAGCGTACTCCTCTGTGCGATCGAGTGCAGACTGGCGATCGAGCGCACCACGCACGCGATCGAGCGCACATGTACGGGCGTGAACAGTAAAGCGACAGAATCAGTTTTGGAATTAAAGGAGTTTTATGTTTTAGGAAAGTTTAGGGTTCCTTAGCTTTCTAGGATTATTCACCCCCTATAAATACACCTGTAAAATACACACAATGGGGATCATCTAATCACTTCTTTTATCTTTTGCTTTAGCTTGGAGAAGGAAACTGTGGAGGAGAATTGACGACTCTTCTCTCAGGTTTCTCCTTTCTTTTATTTTTATTATGTGTACTTAACTTTTAGTAAGGGCCTGGTTGAAGCCCTAATTATGTTTATTCAATAATTAGTATTGGTGCATTTGCAATATTTATGTTGTGTTGCTTAACTTGATTAATACCTACTTTTATTTAAATTCCTCATATGTATATGTCTGATCAATATGTGCATGTGGTATGGACTTGTTAGTTATATCAATTTGGATGACCGAGTCCTGGGTCTGACATTAGTAACAAAAGATATCCACACCAGATTCTTGGGTTAATCAACATAGGAAACTGGGAGTAGATACCATACCCTAGGTCCTGTGTGGTTGTCGATTTCCATAGTACCTATGCTCTCTTAAGGAACAACTCAGCAGATACCATACTGAATCCCTTAAGATAGAAAAGAGTTAGAGTAGATACCGTGCCTGACTCATTGCTTAGGGAGATCAATAGCTTAAGGAGTAGATATCATGCCCTTAGGTTGACAACCATTAGGTATTCAATGCATGATTAAAGCATTGGCATACTGTTGTATTGTGGTAGCATAATTAGTGGTGGATATCAAGTCCCTACGCCTTTATCTTTATTATTTTATCTTTATCAAAATCAACTCTTTTATTATTTCTATCCTTTTACATTGCGAATATAATTCTAAAACGAAATTCACCAATCCCTGAAGAGATGATCTTGCTTTCGCACACTATACTACTAAGTTGACCTTGTGCACTTGTAAGTAAAACGAGTGCGATTATTTACCTATTTATTTAGGTATATAAACGCTCAAGATAGATCTACAAAAATCTCCTTTAAAGGTAAAAAAAATATCTAATCATGTATGAAAATTTTATTTAGATCATCATTTTAATATAAAGATTTACCTTGGGATTTAAGTCTATGGGCATAAATTTTTTATTTTTTGCTGAGTATTTTATGCGTGCAAACTTACAAATGACTAACTTTTAGATAAGAGTTGCAAGCTGTTTGAGATGGATAGTCAATATATTAGTAAATGACTAACTTTTAATAGGTAAATGGACACTGACTGGGTAAAGAACCAATCTTTAACAATTGAGTGGATTCTAACTAGTCATAGGACCAACCTATGACAATTGAGTTACTATCTAGATAAGAGATTGATGTCATTTTAGATGTGTTAACTAAAGCAATCCAAGAGGGGGCTAGATTGGGTTTAAATTTCTTTTCAAAAATTACGAAATTAACCACAAGATTAATCAACCAAGCAAGAACAAATTATATAAGTAAAAAAAAATAAGTTTATTGAAAATTAAAGGAGTATGGGAGAAGGGCTTGCAAACTTCATTTATAGTGGTTTAGTCACTTCTTATCCCTAGTCCACTCTTAAAGACACTTTCTTGAGAGTTTAACTTCACTATACCAAGCAACTTACAAGGTGTTGCTCAAACCTTTACAAGATTTTTCTCACAAGAGAATTTTACTCAAGTGTTTAACACTTAAATACTCGCAAGAGTTACACCAAATCTTCTTTACATGATAGAATTCAAGTGAAAGGGTTTTGGTACAGAAGAGAGAATGGTAATCGAATGTCATAGTGCATGTTGAGAGGAAATATAAGATTTTAATTATTTTTGTGATCATGCATAAACAAATGTTGAGCTTCGGTAGAAATTGATATAGATACGTTTATAAATCAAAGTTAAATGTTAATATTTATCATTGGATAGATATATATTAGATTGGTTCTGCTTGATTGATGGTTAATTGACACACTAAATATAGTTCAAAATTTCATGAGCTTAGGTTACCATACATATTTTTATACTAAAATGACTTGGCTATTATGTACATTTGTGGTTGATATCATAATTCGAATTATACAAATAGTAGAAATTACTGATAGTACAATCTTAAATGGGAGGTTAGATATCTTGCATGAATTAAGTGAACTGAAAGATTCCAAACTTTCAATAGTTTCACGATTCAAGGATTTTGATGTGAAGCATGACAAGGTTTTCAATTTTTTATAGGATTTTTTGGAAGTTCTTAAGTTTTAGTTGAAGGGCTATTTATGTGTTCGATTTAATGGCTTGAGTTAAGGAACTTGAGTTTATTAGACAAAGTAAGATATTTGAGGTTGTGGCTAATCATAGTACTAATGACATTTCACTATAATAAAATTATAGAATTTAGTGCTTATGATTGTTTATACTCATTGAAGCTTGGGGTGCAACTTAGAATGTGTGATTTGACTTATTTTGATGGAAAATTTTTCTTTTTGAGTTAAATAAATTGGTGGGATATTGTGATATGTCAAATAATTTATAAGAATAGAGGGAGGAGAAAGGCTATAATTTTTGTGTACTTGGGAATTACTAGGATCGAGATATATTAGAGAGATAATGTTAATCAAAGTAAGGGATTTGATGAAGTTAGGATCAAAGTAAGGATTAAATATTAATGACTTTAATAATTTGAGTTATTAGATGAAGTTAAACTAACTCTTTTGATTTATCGAGATTTGATGATCTCATGGAAACTATTAGATTGTACAAGATTCGAGATCTAGTGCATTTTTAGCCTAAATTTTAATCGGTTTTAGGACTTAGATTTTATTTTAAAACTTCTTCAATCCTTAATCAACAAGTAGTCAAAGCTTAGTATTAGAGTTTAGAGGATGAAATGAGAGATAAATATCCATATCTTTTATAGTGGTCATGTATGAATTTAAAGACTAAATTCTTTTAAGGGAGAAGGGTGTGAAACCCGAGAACTTTCATACACACATGAGCATATTATGAGACCTGAGAACTTTAATACAAACATAAGCATATAATATGAATATGTACGAGAATTACTTGAATAAGTAAGGTATTAAAGTCTTGTTTGAGTAATCAATGATAAAGAGCAAACTATGACTAGTTTAGATTTAGTGGTGAATTTTTATAGGCATATTGACATGGTTTAATGTGAGAATTGACCACTAAACCTAGAATTTTGTGTAAATTATGAATATTTAATTAGAATAATATTTTTGAATCGAAAAGATCGAGTTTTGCCTTTGGACTTTGAATTGGGCTTTAGTGATTTTAGGCCCAGTGGGCTTGGTCCATTCAGGGTTGGTTTATGTATTACTTGAAATATGTCAAGCATGCAAAGATTTCTAGCTCTTTCAAGAGCTTCCTAAGTGGACCCGACAATCAAATTGTGATATATCTTCAAATTAACCTAAATATAAAGTAAAGATGAGATGAAAAGAAAGGAAGACAAAGAGGGGGGGAGAAAATGTGGGAGGTCTGAATCTTGAAAAAAAGTATTGAAATTTTTTGGAAAATTCAATTCGAAAAATTTCTTTCCAAATTGTTGCATGGTTCTTGATGTTCAACACTTTTATCGATTCAATTTCAAAAGATTCTGAAATTTTGTGTTAAGGCAGGGTTTCTACTAAAAATCATGTTTCTTTATGTTCTTCATGCTTTAATTAATGATTCTATATGTTGAATTCATAAAAGAATACTTACAATGATGTCTTGTTATAGATTGAAATCACATAGATCGACACAGGACTCAGTATAAATAGGTTCTGTTATAGCTCTATAGATTATGCTTTCATTATGTAATGATTTTGAAATTTTAATATGTTATAGTTCTACATGTGTAGAGATTGCACATCAAATTTAATTTTGATTGGATGTGCAAAAGTTAGTCTATTGCTATACTTAATATTGTTACATTTTAGAAGTTTTAATCTAGGAAAATTTTGGAGTCCAACTTTAAGCTAATGTAACTCGATCATTTTAAGAACAAATTAAATGATTTTTAAGTCTATATTGAAGCTCCATAATTCTATCTTTTAGATTATCTTGAATCACCAGGAAATTACTTATAATGAGTGAGATAATGGTATTTAAGTGACTATGTTCAAGTATAATAGATTTATATAGCTATTGTGTATATCAATGTGAATCTTGATACATATGTTGAGACAATTAAGATTAGGTAACAATATCTAGACAAGAGTTGCATGTCGTTTCAGATAGATAGTCATTATCTGGGTAAATGACTAACCTTTAATAGGCAAATGGACACCAACTAGTTAAGGAACCTTTCTTTAACAGTTAAGTGGATTTTGACTGGGCATAGGACCAACATATGATAGTTGAGTGACTATCTAGACAAGAGACTGATGTCATTTCATATGTGTTAACTAGGACAGCCCAAGAGGAAAGTGAATTGGGTTTATTAAATTTTTAAAAACTTACAAAATTAACAACAAGATTAATCAACCAAGCAAGAACAAATTATATAAGCAATAAAAATAAGTTTGTTGGAAATTAAAGAAATATAGGAAAAAAACTTGCAAACTTGATTTATAGTGGTTTGGTTGCTTCTTGTATATAGTTCACTCCTTAAGACACCTTCTTGGGAGTTTAACTTCACTATACTAAGTAACTTACAAAATGTTGCTCAAACTTTTACAAAAATTTTGTCACAAGAGAAATTAACTCAAGTGTTTAATACTTAAACACTCCCAAAAGTTATACCACCTCTTTTTTAGAAGATAGAAATCAAGTGAAGGGTTTTGATACACAAGAAAGAATGGTAATCAATGCTTACAACTCATAAATGATTGTGCTTTTAAAAGATTGTGTAGTGAGGCTTCAAGACTAAAACACACTCAATTGTGAGATTACCCAGTCAACTGTGAAGACTTTTCTGTTTCTCACACAGTCGATTAGAAAGACTTATAGTCGACTATCTTTAAGTTTATAAAATTTTAGAGGAAAAGCTTATAAGACTTCCAGTCGATTGTAGTACCAACACAGTCGACTATGGTTACCTAAAACATTTTTCACTTAAACTTTTTGCACCTATTTTGGAAAAATATATTTGAGCTTTAAGAAAGATATTTTGACAATAAATTGAGCCATTTAAAGCTAAGTAATTAGAAGGGAGATTACATAATACTTAACTAGCTTAAGACCTCTAAGCTAAATCAACTTCTTCTTTTAAATTTCCTCAACAAGTTGAATCTTGGAGCGTGCGAGGCAAAGAGCATGCAAGGGAAAGAGCTTGCGTACACAACTTCTAGAGTGCATGCGCACCTTCAAAATTCTGTATAAAGAACCTTAACTAATAGAAAGCTTAGACAAAAGATAGTTAGAACACTTTAATATAGTTTTTTCATTATCAAAATCGGTGTGGGGTCAACAAGATTGATGGTCATTCTCTAGTTAAAGAACAAATCTTTAACATTTGAATGGATTCTGGCTGGACATAAGACTAACTATGACAGGTGAGTGTTACTAATCTTACGTCATAGTTTGGGTCATATGTTGTAAAAAGCAATGAAAAACATGGTGGGCCTGCTCATATGGGCTGGATAACTATGCAAGGAATACCATAGACTTGGCCAAATTGATTAGGACCTTATTAACTCTTGATTTCTTTAGATCTGTTATCTATGCTTACTAGTATGGAATTATCAAAATAGGTGATCGATCAACCTGTCGTAAATAACATATGATTGTTTAGAGGAATTTGTTGTAACCATTATTATAGGATAGTGGATTACTCACATCTACTCGACTTGTTAGTGTGATATGTGTTCTTGATATGATGTAAACATGAACATCACCACATTCATTTCTCATTCATACATGCTATAACTACACACTGGCATATCAGCACTTCATAGGCACATAGTTCCCTTGAAAGTAGTTGTTTAGTTGACCCATTATTTGAATGACCTACGGTCTGGATAATAAAATGGGTGTACTTGAGGAAGCTGGTATAGTGAGGTTAGCCGAAGCAATCTAGATTTTGATCGGTAAGAAAGTTAGATACCTTTTATATTTAAAAATAAAGTGTGGGAGTGGTTTAATTCTTGTTACGAGATAAGACTTGAACATATGTGTATTTACAAAGTTATGTATCAATGTAAAAGGTTTTGATGTAATGCTTCCACATATTGTTAATTTATATTTCACTCTAAATGCTTTTGGAGGTACTTGTATTGATTGATCAATAGGAAAATGGAATGTCCCACCGCAAGATATTTTGGGTCTTCACATTTGTAGTGACAATTCTTTTGAATTCTTTAACTATAAGAACAACAATTTTTTTAACTCTCTTGGTATCATTCATGAGCATAGTTATGTCGATACACACACCGACACCGTGTTTTCAAGCTAATTTACAATTACATTTTTGGGTTTAATGTGTTCTCACTACGACCTATATATCTTATCAATCGAACACCAAAAATAAATGCTAAATAGGAAAACATTTCATGAAATTTTGTATAATAAAACCCCATTTTTCACCATCTCCATGTTTTTGGTTGTTTATACTTTGGATGCAATGTTGTTGTTAAAAACAAATTTGATAGTCATGCACTACCAGGAATATTTATTGGTTACTTTTTTCTTAGAAAATGTTATAAATTGTTGGACTTCAATTCTAAAATTTTTATATTAGTCGAGATGTCACTTTTCATGAGATAGTTTTTTCATGCAAATTACAAGTACCATCAGAAAGTTAACCAATTCTTCCTATACATGTGTATGACATTGTTGTGCCCTAACTATCTACTATATTTGAGTCTCTCCCTGATCTGTTGTACATCCTTCATTGTCGCCATATAAGGATCATACTTCATCATCAAACATAATTACACCACCAGTTCTTACATCGCGACATTCCCAACGGGAAATTTAGCCCCCTACAAGGTACAAGGACTATCTTTGTTCTCATGCACAACTTCAATCATCTTCGACATCCACATGTACTTTTTTTCCTTTACATTATTATCTTTTTATGATAATTTTTCTCCATCGTATTGTGCTTTTCTTAGTGTCATCACTTCTATTACAGAATCTACTACTTTTAACCATGGTGTGCAGTTTCATGAATGGCAATAAACTATGCACATAGAACTTTATGCTTTGGAAGCTATTCACACATGGTCTCTTGTTCCTTTACCACTTGATAAGAAACCCATTGGTTGCACGTGGGTGTATAAAATCAATAGGCACTTTAATGGTAGTATTGAGCACTACAAAATAAATTTGATCGCCAAAGGATACACATATATTGAGTGGTCGATTATCATGACACTTTTGTTCCTATGACGAAATTGATCATAGTACGTGTCCTCCTCGTCATTGATGTTATTAAACAATTGATATAACAACTACACAATCAAAATAGTAAAAATAAATAGAAAATAAACATAATAATTTTTAACGTGGTTTGGCACCTCTTGCCTACGTCTACGAGCCAATCGTTATTCCACTACTTTTGTAACTTATGGATGGTGGAAAGCTATCAAAACTCATTTCACCACAATATAAAAAATTGTGTGAAAACTCTCCAAATTTCACAACCCAAGAACCCAATACACCTAATGTTCACTCAACCCTTGGATCCCTATATTGGCGTTTGGTTACTACACTCCTATCTGACCAACTATTCCTACTTAAGGAATTGGGGTGAGGGACTAATTTTATTTATGCTCATATTTATAATAACTAGTACCCACATCTTTTTGGTATATAGATGATGTGGGACTAGAACAACTTACAATAACACTTCCCTCCTATGTGGGATTTAGGGAGTGTCCCAACATATTTGCATAATGGCTCATCTTCTGTTTTCTTTTTTAGTTTATGTTGATAGCATTGTTATGACTAGCAATGATCAAGTGCTTATTGATTGAGTGAAACACCTTCTCTTGCAACGGTTTCGTTTGAAAGACATAGGTTTGCTAAAATATTTCCTTGGCATTGAGGTAGCACACTCATCACATGGAATCTATTTAACACAAAGGAGATATGTTCTCAATCTTCTTCAAACTTCAGGTCTTACTGGTGCTTGTACTACTTACACTCTTATGGAGCAAAATCTTAAGCTTACAGATTCCACTGGTGCCTTATTAATGGACCATTCTATCAATCGTCACTTGGTTATGCGACTCATATGTTTTACCATCACTCAATCGAATATTGCTTTGACTATTAATATCTTAATTTGATTCATGCATTAGCCTCGTAAGCCCCATTTGGATGTTGTGCATCATCTCCTTAGTATTTGAAGAAAAATCTCGGTCAATGTATCCTTCTCTCTTCATTTGGCCCTCTTGAGCTTGTTTTTTATTTCAACTCAGATTGAGCTAGTTGTTCTATGACATGCCGACCTACTACTAGGTATTTTCTTGACTTGAGTCATATTTCATGGAAAAATAAAAAGCAAACCACTGTGTCCCATTGAAGTTGAATATAGCACTATGGCCACTACTACTTGTGAAATTATTTGGCTGCGCTTTTTACTCAAGGATCTTGGCTTTTCCTTATCTTTTGCTACTTCCCTTTCTTATGATAATCAAGCTTTCCACCACATTGTTGCTAATCCTATCTTTCATGAACGTACTAGGCATCTCGAAATTGATTATCACATTGTTCATGAAAAGCAACAAGCTAGTGTCCTACAACCTCTCCCTGTCTCTTCTACCAACCAACTTGATAATGTTCTTACCAATGCCCTGAGTGAGGTTCATATTTCATTTCTCATTGGTAAGCTGGACATTAAGAATCTTCATGCTCCCGCTTGAGGGTGAGTAATAACAGGTCAAAGATACTAGCATATCAAAGAGATTATGTAGATTTTGATTATAATTCCCATTTTTACACACGTACTTTGTACACCAATTTAGTTTTATTATGTATCATATATGTAGTCTAAATTCTCTCTAGTAAATCTCTATGCAAATATATTGAATCAAAGGAATAGAGGCAGAACTTTTCAACCATTTAAAAAATCTGACAAATATGTATCATGAATCGAAATCTATGAAACCATAAACCAGCACAAAACCTCACCAATAGTTTGAATTGAAGCCATCGTTATCTCATGACGGGCACCTACATCTCCATCATTTCTCACTCTGGGCTTAGGTAATTTTTTTTATAAAAATTGTTTCTTGTTAAACTAATAGCACAATGCAAGGAACAAATATATCATTCTATTGATTTTTTTTAGCTAATTGTAATTTTTTTGAGATCGAGAGGTTAGAAATAAATCCTATCCAATGAGGGGTCAAACTAATGGAATTTGATTGAAACATGACTGAGATAGTAAATAAATAATAAACCAATATATAATATTATAAATAATAATTATAAAAATTATTTTTTAATTTAAATATATATATAAGTTGGACAATTTCAATGCGCCACATAAAAAATGACGTGGACACTGACATGGGCATACTATTTATTTATCAAATTACTTTTAAAAAAACAAAAAAAAATACTTGCATTCAAATAAACTATACTTACTTTCAAATTCAAATATTTGCATGGTAGAACAGCTTCAATGCGCCACATAAACAATGACGTGGATGTTGATATGGACATATACTTACTTATCAAATCGCTTTTTTTTATAGAAAAAAAAATAAAATAGTTGCATTCCAATAAAAACAATTTCAACGCACCACATAAACAATGACATGGAGGCTAATATGGACATACTATTTACTTATAAATTGCTTTTTAAAAAAGGGAAAAAATGCTTGCATTCAAATTCAAATTTTTGCATGTTTTATCTTTAACTAACAAAATTTTTAACCTCTCAATTAATAATAACTACACTTTTAAAATTTTGTATAAATCCACTATAAAATTCCAGAACTAACAAAATTTTTAACCTCTCAATTAATAATAACTACACTTTTAAAAATTAATCGTATAAATCCACTATAAAATTTCAGCCTTTTCAATTTCTCAGCGTATCACATGAAAAAATTTAAATAAAACATAATAGGATCACACAAGCATAAGAGTTAAATTTATTATTTACAAAAATTCAACCTCTAATAACAACATTACGTAAAGTTAATCATTATCCTATCAATTAAAAGATTGACATTTTATATAAAAAAAAAAGTATCGCTGAAGTACATTATAAGAAAGCACCACTGAAGTTTAGATATTTTTACGTAAAGATTGAACATTTATCAGTGATCTCACCAGGTACATGGTAGGATTACAATTTAGATATAAAAAAATTTATTTTCTTCTTACTTATAAAAATTAATTATTAACTTAAGTACATTGGGACAATCTTTTTCATTTTCAGTTCTAAGAAAATGCTAGAATATTGTTTGTATTTATATCCATTTAAATTTGAACTTATTTTTATTTAAAGGCATAGATTGTTTTGGTTAAGGTAAAATATTATTTGAAATTAAAATTTTATTTGTTTGACTTATTCTTATCTAAATAAATTTAACTATCATCTCATCTTATCCATAATAAAAAAATTTATATTGATAATTATCTATAATTTTTATTAACAATAGAGAAATATTATTAAGAGTCAGTTTTGTAAGTTCCTTTAAACTCAATAATCCTTACTTCCTTTTTGTTGATTGTTGAAGAAAATATTTAGTAAAAGTTATGTACAATATTTGTTTGATTGTTGGCGTTGAGTTTTCGGTTTTTTAATCCTTCTAAAATTGTTTTCATGTTCAAATGAAGTTTCTACTGCTTTCATAATAGCAAAAATTTAATATTTTTTTATGCAAATCTTTATTTGCTTTGAGTTTACAGAGATATTATAATGGCATATGAAGAATTTATAAAGTTAATATACTATAGGGATTTCTTTTTCTGCATTTTTCTCTTTATTGTTGATGGAAAATTGAAAAAACACACATAAAGAAAAAATTTAGTAAAATTTATGTACAATATTTATTTGATTGTTGGGATTGAGTTTTCTTTTTTTTTTTTAAATCCTTCTAAAAATATTTTTATGCTGTAAATAAAGTTCCAACTTTCTGTTGGAAAAGATAGAATCCCGCTAAATAACTTTGTTTCTATTTCTAGGAGTTAGTTTTCTTATTTATCTCATATCTCAATTATCTCCTTGTAATTAACTAAGATTATTCTGTACATATAGCCGAAAAAGGCCTCATATTGAATACATCAGATATTCATTTTTTTCTAAAAGATAACATGGTATCAGAGCTTTAGGGTTTTTTCTGGAAACTCCAAAGCCTTCATCGCTTCATTGATTTTGGCCTTCATAGTCGACCATACCTCTGGCCTTTATCACTAATTTTTTCTTCCCTCTAATCTTGCATTCTTCTCCATCATTAACCCACCATGACTGAAAACGCCACCATGCCCACAGAAGTTCCCAATCATCCGACTTCAGGTGATATGCAGAATATTCAAGCAGCGTATAGATTGAATGGGAAGAATTATCTGAAGTGGGGAAACCAAGGAGGACAGCAACATAATCTGGGACAACAGTGGAATCAGCCTTATTTCACCAGGAATCAACCAGGTTCAGACAAAGTACGCTTAATATAGATGAGGTAGAGAAGCTAAGGGGAATTCTGAGATCGTTGGAAAAACCTAGGGGTTCATGCTCTCTTGCATTCTCAGGTAATTTCTCATTTTCTCAAGGACTAAATGTCTCAGATGAAACTATCAGGAATTTATGGGTCATTGACTCTGGAGCCATAGACCATATGACTCATTCTTCACTAAATTTTAGCACCTACTATCCATGTCCTAGCAATCGAAAAATAGCAGTTGCTGATGGTTCTTTAACGATTGTAGCTGGTCTAGGAGATATTCATATCAGTCATTCTCTTACTTTAAAAAATGTTCTTCATGTCCCAAAGTTGTCCACCAACTGAATATCCATTCAAAAGCTTACACATAATATGAATTGTAATATACTTTTCAATCTTTCTCAATGTGTTTTTCAGGATCAAGTTTCGGGGAAGAAGATTGGACTTGTTAATGAGAGAAATGGGCTCTACTATCTTGACGAACCAAGCAAGTCACATATGCTCAAAAATAATTTATCTCTATCATTTCTATCATCATCCAATAAAGACACAGTTTGGCTCCACCATTTTAGACTAGGTCATCCATCTTTTGGAATCTTGAAAACTATGTTTCCTACTTTGTTTAGATGTCTAGGTGCTGAACAATTTCATTGTGATATATGTGAGTTTGCGAAGCACAAACGTGTATCTTTACCAATCAGCAATAATAAAAGCTCAGTTCCATTTTATTTGATTCACAGTGATATAAAAGGACCCTCTACAGTTCCAAATGTGTCTTATTCTCGTTGGTTTGTCTCTTTCATTGACGATTGTACTAGGGTTTCTTGGATCTTTCTTCTTAATCATAAATCAGATGTAAGTAATGTACTCCCAAACTTCCACAACATGATTCAAAACCAATTTAGGGTAAAAATCAAAAGATTCCGATCAAACAATGCAAGGGATTATTTTAATCAAGTTTTATCTCGATATTTTCAAAAATAGGGAATCATCCATGAATCCTCTTGCGTTGATACTCCACAACAAAACGGAGTGGCAGAGAGAAAAAATAGTCACTTACTAGCCATAACCCAAGCCTTTCTCTTTCACCAAAATGTTCCAAAACACTATTGGGGGGAATTCATACTCACAGCTGCTTATATGATTAATCGTCTACCTTCTCGGGTGCTAAGATTTAAGTCACCAATGGAAACAATCTCCCAATTCTATCCCAACCTTCGTCCAACAAATAACCTCACTTCAAGAATCTTTGGCTGCACTGCCTTTGTCCATGTTCATAGTTGAAACAAAGGAAAATTATATCCAAAGGGTCTTAAGTGTGTGTTTGTAGGTTATTCTCCCACCCAAAAAGGATACAAATGCTACCATCCACCTACACATAAATTCTTTGTCTCCATAGATGTCACTTTTGAGGAAACAAAACCATACTTTAACCAGCCTTATCTTTAAGGGGAGACTTCATTTAGCGAAGATAAGGATAGAGATCTGTTTCAGCTTGATTTACCTACTCGTGAGTCAGTTGTGTCCACCAGATCAGCCACATCTGATCTAATTCCAACCGAACCAACTCCAGCTCTAATTCTAGCTGACCCACCTGTATCAGCCGAATCATTCCAACTAGTGTCAACATCAACCCCATCTGATGTAATTCCAGCCGAACCAGCTCCAGTTGACCCACCTGTATCGACCGAGCCATTCTAGCCGGTGTCAACACCCACACCCGCCTACACTGGACCCATTATGGGTGGGTCCATGAGATATGTGCATGACTCTATGTGATTTGTGCAAGCTTATTCAAGGAGAAGAGACTCGAATCCTAATCCCATGCAAGTCTAAGCTTCAACTCCTAATCTTGAGAATAAGGTAAATACAATATCTGACCAATCTCAATTAACACCAGATCATGATCTCCCAATTGCTATTATGAAAGGCAGCAGAGAATGCACAAAACACCCATTGTATCCTTTGGCAAAATTCATCTCTTTTGAGAAATTCTCACCCTCAAATATGACCTTTCTAGTCAGTCTAAACTCTATTCATATTCCTGATACTTTATCTAAGGCATTATCTAATGAGAATTGGAGAAATGCCATGAGTGAAGAAATGCAGGCATTACAGAAGAATCGGACTTGGGAAATAGTTGACTTACCACCTAGAAAGAAGGTTGTGAGCTGCAAGTGGGTGTTTACTATAGCATACAAGTCAGATTGCTCTCTTGAAAGATACAAAGCTAGACTCATGGTGAAAGGATACACGTAGACCTATGGTGTGGACTATCAAGAGACATTTGCTCCAGTAGCTAAGATGAACATGGTGAGAGTTTTGTTGTCACTGGCTGCTAATTTTAACTAGTATTTGGAGCAATTTGGTGTAAAAAAATGTCTTTCTTCATGATGAATTAGAATAGGAGATATACATGGACATTCCTCCAAGATATGAGCAGCAACTGAGAGGCAACAAAGTCTGCAAGCTAAGGAATATGCTCTATGGCCTAAAACAATCTCCACGAGCTTGGTTGGGAAGATTCACCAAAGTGATGCTAGCCACCAGATACTAGCAAACTCAGGGAGATCATACACTCTTTATAAAACACTCAGATGCCTTTTTGGTGTACGTCGATGATATAATAGTTACAGGAAATGATAAGAAGGAGAAGAAAGCTCTATGAAGATGTCTTGTCAGTCAATTTGAGATAAAATAACTTGAGAGGTTGAAATACTTTCTAAGAATTGAACTAGCTCATTCTAGAGAAGGAATCTTTATCTCACAACAAAAATATGTGAATGATCTCCTTAAGGAAACAGGAGAGTCGGCATGTAAACCAATTTCCACACCGATTGAACAAAATCATAGACTTGGAGAAGCAAAAGATGATCCAGCTATGGACAAGGAGAGGTACCAGAGACTGGTTGGGAAGCTTATACACCTTGCCCACACACGGCCAGACATTGCTTATGCCGTGAGTGTTGTCAGCCAATATATGCACAGCCCGAGAGAAGTTTATCTACAAGTTGTCCATCGCATACTACATTACCTAAAGGATAATCCAGAACAAGGGATTCTATTTAGAAGAAACAAGGGGTTAGTCCTTGAGGCGTATATAGATGCTAACTATGCAGGTTCACTGGTTGATAGAAGGTCCACGATAGACTATTGCACTTTCTTAGGAGGCAATCTTGTAACATGGAGGAGTGAGAAGCAGAATGTAATGGCCAGACTAAGTGCTGAAGCAGAATTTTGGGCGACGGCGCAAGGATTTTGTGAATTATTGTGGCTCAAAATAATTCTGAAAGACTTAAAGATTAAGTGGGATAGACCTATGAGGCTATTTTATGACAACAAGTCGACTATCAACATCGCTCATAATCCCATTCAGCATGACTAGACAAAGCATATTGAGGTAGATAGACATTTCATAAAAGAGAAGCTGGACAGCGGATTAATCTGCACACCATACGTCCCAACAAACAATCAACTTGTTGATGTACTTACAAAAGGACTAAACAGTGAAGCATTCCAACGACTTATATGCAAGCTGGGAATGAAGGGTGCATATTCACCAGCTTGTGGGGGAGTGTTGGAAAAGATAGAATCCCACTAAATAACTTTGTTTCTATTTTCTAGGAGTTAGTTTTCTTATTTATCTCATCTCTCAATTATCTCCTTGTAATTAGCTGAGATTATTCTGTACATATAGCCAAAAAAGGCCACATATTCAATACATCATATATTAATTTTTTCTGAAAGTTTACACTTTCATAATAGCAAAATTTTAATATTTTTTGTGCAAAATTTTATTTTAGAATAGTTTTTTCAACTTCTCAGTGGTCACATGAAAAATAAAAATGGTAGGATCACACAGGTATAAGAGTTAAATTAATAAAAATTCAACCTCTATTAACTGAATTACGTAAAGTTAATAATCATTATTCTATCAATTTTTGTATTTTTTTTCAGTTAAAAGTTTCACATAGACAATGATGTAGATGTATACATGAACATTTTCTATTTTTACAATCTTAATAATGTGAACATCTTAAACTTTTTTCTTATAGAAACTGAACTGTTAACTGTCAAATAAATTTTATCAGTAAAGTTTTTTATTTAAATTTAAATTTCAAATTTATTTTATCTTACACAAGATCCAATCCTAATTATCATATAAATTTTGTCAAAAAAAATTTATTGTCAATTTCAAATAATTGTATCCCACACAAGGGTCTATCTAATATAATCATTATCTTATTATTAAAGACTTCATATCCATTCAAAACTCTTATTATTTAAAATTTAAAACTCTATTACTTTTTCCTCTCAAAAAATATAATTAATTTTACTGGTACCAATTAAGTGCATTATGTTAGTTTTTTTTCTTAATACAAGTAGGATTCTTTTTCATATATCTTTCCACATATAATCATAATTGATATAAATAAATCTTGTAGATAAAAAAAAAAACATAAGTTTTGAGATGATATAAATCAAATATGTAATAAAATATACAAAAAATTGAATATAATGAAGAAAAAAAAATGCTTAGAGATATATATAAAGTTGATAGATATATATTACATTATTCTTAAAATGAGATAAGATAAGCTAAATATTGAAATATATAAATTTTAATATACTGAGTAGATACAAAATTTGAATGTAACAAGAAGATAAAAAACTAAAAACTAAAAATAAAGATAATAGATAAAAAAAAATACTATGATAAAAAAAATGAATAGTTAAAAGCTAATAGATAAAAAAAAATTGCTCTTAATATAATGAGGAAAAAAAGCTAATAGAAATAGATTAAGGTAATAGACAAAAAAACAGAATTTTTAAAATGAAATAACTTATAAGTTTGAATATTGAAATATACACCAATGAAGAGATAAAAAGATAATAGATATTGTTAAGCCTATTGTTTAGATGAAGTGAGATAAGTTTGATATTGAAATATACAAAATTTTATTATAATAAGGAGATAAAGAAGCTAATAAATATAAAAAAAAATAATAGATAAAAAATATAGGATTTTAATGATGAAATAAGATAAACTTAATATTGAAATATACAAAATTTTAATATGATTAGGAAACGAAAAAAGTTAATAGATAAATAAAAATGCTTTGATAAAAAAATTAAATATAATGAGTTGTTGAAAAGCAATTAGATAAAAAAAAATGTCTTGAGAGAAAAAGCTAATAAAAAAAATCAGGATTTTTAAAATAAAATAAGATAAGTTCAGATATTGAAATATACAAAATTTAAATATATTAAGGTGATGAAGGTCTAGTTTGGATAATTCTTTAAGTGAAAATTAAAGCAACTTTAATCTCCACTTAAAGCATTACTCAAACCATGCAAAAGAGTTAATAAATACTGATAAAAATAAGAGATCTTTAATATGAAGTACAATAATTTGTATATTGAGATACAAATTTTGAATAAAAAACTAATAGATATAGATAAAAATGTATGGATATTAAGATGAAATAAGATAGATTGAATATTGAAATGTGCAAAATTTTAGTATAATGAGTAGAAACAAAATTTAAATATACCGAGGAAATGAAAAGGCTAATAGATAAACAAAGCTTTGATAAAAAAAATGGATATAACGAGGCTCTGATAAAAAAAATTCTATATAATGATTAGTTGAAAAACTATTAGATAAAAAATATTTTGAATATAATAAGGAGAGAAATGTAATGAATATAGATAAAGGCAATAAAAATGAAGATTTTTAAAATGAAATAAGTTAATTTTAAATATTGAAATACAAAAAATTTAAATATAATAGTGAGAAAAAATTTAATATATATATATATATATTGATAAAATATGGGATTAGTATATTTATTTAATGGATGTTTCATTAGCAAAAATAATAAATACATATTACTTTAATCAAAGTTAAATATATCATAAATATTGTCGACTTTAAAAATATTTATTTTATAAATATATATCCATAATGACCTCAATTTTAATAATTATCTCTTAAAAGTCTTACCATCTACTTCAATTTTTGTAAGTATTAAAATTCTAATGAAATTTTTGTTTATTTTAATTTTAAATATTAAACTTAATTAAATTAATTTAGAATATTATCTAAAAAATATGTTCCAAATTGGCATACTTACATTTATATATCTTAAAATTAACTAAATTTTATTTTAGATATTAAAGTAAAAAACTAAATAGACACTATTTTAATATAGACTAAACTAAATATTGTTATCTTAGGAAAAACAGTTAGCATCTTGGATGACAAATAAACCATCAATCACATCAATTGGTGTGCAGTGCAAGAACAAGATATCATGACAGAGAATATAGCTATATACAGGTCTAAAATGACATATAATTTATCATCAAAATTATTTTTTATTGTGTTACGATCAATATAATGTCACATAAAGGGAGAAAATGGGTACTATTTTTGTAGCAAGCACTATTGCAAGGATATTTAGATAAAAAAAATGAGGTTTTAAATTAGAAATGTATAAATATCTCCCTTTTTTTCTTTTCAAAATAATTTTTTTTATTTAATTCAAATGTTTATTATGATAAAATAAATTATTTTTTTATTAGTGGTTTTTTCTCACATTTTGTTTTCATGAACAAAATATTCATGTGCATTTGCACGGGTTCAAAGCTAATATATATAAAAGTAGAATAGTTCCAATGCGCCATATAAGCAATGACATGTACTCTGACATTGACACAATCTTTTAAATTTACTAATCTCTTACATTTCAATTTTAAATCTCTATTAATAATTTAAATTTCAAATAATATATTTTATCTTAGAAAAATTATTAAGTATTAAAACCAATCATTATTTTAAAAAGAGTTTACAAAAATTCAATCTCTATTAATAATTTCAAATTCATGTTTTAAATTCTTATCTTCAAGAAAACTCTGTAATCTCGTACTCTCTCCGGCTCTCTCCATCACACTCAAATTAGCGTAAGATCCCTTCATTCCTTTCTCGCACACTCAAGTCTAGATTAGACTTAGATTTACTATTCAAAATATTTATTTTGTAAACATTTTGGAAAATTGGGATATAAATTGTCCTATTTTGTGGAAAATTTTTGGCCGATTAGATTTGAGTATGAAAGAAGGCATTTGGATTTCAATTTCAATTTTGTAAATTTCAATAATTATTAATGTAATTTTAATTTCAATTTTTGGCAATGATGTTGCTTTCTTTTTTCCAAACTTGGTTTCGTTGATCCACTCTTGGTGTATACTTACTCCAGAAAAATAGATTTTCTTGATTAGGTATTATTGCCTTGAGAACTAACCAACCTTTTCTCATTGGCATACAACTTTATAGTTGGATTAGTTCATTGTATGATTTTATCTCTCACTACATTTTTTCTCTACTCTCCAATTTGTTCTATAAAAACTGGGCATTTCTATTTTCTTCTATTATTGCCTTGAGAAATATTTCTTTGAGAGTTAATCAACATTTTCTCATTGGCATACAAATTTATAGCTGGATTAGTTCATTGTATGATTTAGTAATTTTATCTCTCACTGTTTTTTTTTCTCTACTCTCCAATTTGTTCTATAAAAATATGGTATTTTTATTTTATATAATTTTTTCCTTTGGTGGTGTTTAGTACAGAAGTTTACAACTAGCGCATAACCTCACTTAATTTTTTCTTTTACTTCAATTTTTATGCCGCTGATTGCTTTAATTTACGATCAGAGTTGGTTGTGGGATGTAGGTTCATTTAGAATCTTCTTTCATCTAATCTTGGTGTGTAAATTCGATTTTTGAATTCGATGGCTCCATGACTTGGCCAAAATTTAGTCGAGCAGTTTAAAAAATGAAGCGAATGGATGAGATGATGCGTGGACTGAGAGGATGGATAAAATTAGTTTTCTTGGGTGATAAAAATAAATAACTTCACTAGTATATAGAAGGGCTGATATGGTCAATAAGGAGCAGTGATGGTAATGATTAACATGATGAGCGTCTTTACCAAAACAATAGGATTATTATTCAGTAATATTTAGTTCATGACATTGATTCCATAGAACAATGTCCATGGAAATATTATTTGCCATAGAACAATGTCTTAAAAGTCTTTGGCCTATGAATTCTCCCGGAAATGTTTCCTGTACTAGGTATATAAATTTATAAATTATAGTACTGGGTATTTTACTTACAGTAAAATACAAATATACTTTCTATCAACATTTATCTTTATCATAAATTTATAGTTTATTGTTAATGCATAACTGGTGGAGACCAAGTCACTCATCCGCTTAATTAATAGTATAGATAATAATATAGATAGATAATATTGTTTTTCGAATAAAACTAAATGACTACAAAAAAAAAAAAAAAAATTAAGTTTACAGACATAATGGTTTATGATTTTGACCATTTGAAATGTTATCATTTATTGGATTTAATTGAAAAGCTAACAAGAATTTAGTAAATTAATTTGAATTCATCTTATTGTTAATCTCTTAAACCGTTTTTCAAATTCAAAAATAATTTATTCAAATCTCATTAATTCATGTAAAGATATGAATAATACTGATTTGTATGCCAAAAGAAGAAAAAAAAAATATACTCATTCAACTTCCAGTTAAATAGTCATACAATTCTATCATTTTCTTACAATAAAATTTGATTTTTATTTATGACCTTGGTTTTGATAAAGATAAAAAATTGTTTATTAGAAGTTGAAGAAGTGTTAATATAAAGATGACAGCATAAGGTGCTTGATAGCTCAGATGCTCTTTAATCATCTGCAATTGACATGAATAGAAAACTTCGTTTTTTATTTTTTTCTTTTCAACTGTTGGTATTTTTAAATCATAACTTCAGAAGAAAAAAAAAAGAGATTATTTTATCTTTTTATCTGATAAGCGAGAAGGCAAATGGCTAATATAAATTTATCTTTCTTTTTATGAATGTATTTGCTTTTCACAATTGTTGTTCTTATCTCATTAAAAGTAAAAACTATTAAAGTTTGGATTTATTCTTACCTAAAAGTAATTAACTCTCATCTCATGTTACATACAGATAATAAATTTTCTATAGTGATAATTATCGAACGAAATATTTTTATCTCATTAGTTTTTCAGTGTTTAGTTTCATTTAAGTTTGTGCAAAGCATAAGGAGATGATGATAGTTTAGATATATATTTTTCATATAAGACTAAATTATTACAACAAAAGTAAAATGAATACAAAGTTCACAGTTGCAAGAGTTTATGATTTTGAACCTTTACGTGAATATTGTCATCAGTTGGTTCTATTGGAATAGTAAAAAAATTAATAAAATTTCTTTATGATAATTTCTTAATATCACAATCATCTAACAAATAAAATACGAATCTTGCAATCTTATTCTTAATCATCTCAACTATCTAACATAGAAGATTTTAATTTAAAAGCTGAGATCATGTAACAATCCATCCCAAGTTGGCCACCCCCGAGACGGTGTTGTTACATTTTGAAAATCTCAGCACGACACATATATACAACAGTAAAAATAATACTAACAATAATTCTTTTACATCAATCCTCAACCCTCAGTAGGGGAGATACATCAATATGATATTAATCAAAACACTTTACACAACGTAATATACATGAATATTTACAAATAAATTGTTATTTTATTTTCTCATTAGTCTGAGGATGCTGACACGTACGTGACTTACTAGATAATGATTTCGTCTGAACCTCAACTTACCAAACTATTTGTCCTGTCTACTACCTGAAATCATTGTACAATGAGGGATGAGCTTCACAAGCTCAGTGAATTAAATTTATTAGAAATACTCAATCTATATAAATAGTCTTTCGATATTAAATCAATTATATTTTACATAACTTAATAGTAGCATTCTACTATCACTACACATATCATAAGTCTCATTCTCTATCAATCTCTTCTTTTTATTTATTGGTTCACCTCAAGACCATCAATTATCTCATAATTACCTCGCAATGAGGTTCACATCATAAAGTCTACCATTTTGATGGTTCTTATCACCATAACTGTCTCTCTCTAAGACTCATCCGTCTATAAATAAATTCATAATAATACACCACACATCAGCATTTCAATAATGCAAGCAATAATTAAGACAGATACAATGCATGAATTATTATTATAAGAACGTCTTCCCACAAGTCGATATGTTTTTATTATCTTAGACCGGCTACCTTCCCAGTTCTTTTCTTTCTCATTTAGACCGGCTGCATTCCTGGTTCTTTTCTTTATAGCTTGTCCCGGCTGTCACGGTATTTATTTCCAGCATACACCGGCTGTCACGGTGTCCCTTTTATTTCCAGCACATACTGACTGTCATGGTTTTTCAATTAGACTGGCTGCCTTCTTGGTTCTTTTCTTTTCATTTAATGCATATGCATATGAACAATGATATGAAATATGCATCTGAACAATAACATAAAAAAAAACAAACAAACAAACATGAATTCAAATATTTAAATTTAACTATCCTGTCTTTCCTCAAATTATTATAAAAAATTCCGCTAAATTCCTCTCATCATAAATCACATCAAATCATCCATCTTAGCTTGTCAAGATCCACTAATTTTCATCTCCTCATAATTAGTATCAAAACATCAATCATAACTCATCAAGAATTTCACTTATCACTTTTATTAATAAATCAACTTATTATTCCAAAAAAAAAATATTTATCCCCTAATAATTTTCTACATATCCAAAATTCATCTCTTACCTATCAATCAAATTTTTATCTACCACCAAAGCATAAGCTAATAATTTATTTAATATTATCACTTGATATTTCATTTTTATTTAGATTATTTAAAGTAAATCTAACTCACCACGTAGCACTTAAAGCTACCTATGGATCACCACCTTGCCATTCCGGTTCTTCTCAGAAATTTTCTCCGGTTGCAGATCGTCAACACTTGACATAATATTTCTATTAAATTTATAATTTATTCTTCAATTCTTCATAAACCACACCTTTTGAAAATTCTCATTTTGACTTCCAGGAAATTTCATGAATGCTAAAAATTCAAAAATAAACATTACGTTATTATCTTCTGTTTTTTGATAGCTTCTCGTGATTCTCTACAAAATTCCTCCGTAAACCTCTTCAAAATTTTGCTCTTTCAACCTTTCTTTAGGTCTCCAAATGTTTTAAGAAATAAAATAATTTGAATTGTAAAATGAAGAAACGAAACCGGATTTGATTAAAAAATCAATTTATAAAGCGGCGATTGTCGCCTTCCATTGTTGCAACTTTTACAGCTGCAACACATGCCGCCAAAGTCACCATGTTTTGCAACTTGGAAGACATGCATGGCTTCAAAAATACATTTGATAGCAGGTGCTGCCACCTGCTGCCACGTTTTCCACAATTTTGTTTTTGGAAAACTTTTTTTTTATTTTCTTTCTTTTTCTTCTGGACATCTACTTTTTTTTTCTTTCTTTTTTCTTTGTAACTACGCCCCCATGCGTTTGGTTTTTTTTTTCAAAAGAATTATTTTATTCAATACTAGTCCTTTGCATAAATATATTATTTTAATTTAATTTCACATTTATTAAATTACTTTTTTACCCTTACTTTACGACTACAGGTATTACAAATCACCCCTCCTCCAAAATGTTCGTTTTCTAGGTCAATTGCGTATAATCAAAATGTTAAAGAATTTGGGCTGAAAATTAAAATATATGCATAAGAGAGTATATACCATAAATTTTTATTGTAAATAAAATCATTTGTTACTTTCAAAAACATAATTAAATTTATGTGACATAAATCTTATATATTTCAATATATTAAATATGTGAGGAAGAAGCAACTTCATTGTGTAAGAGCAATGACGAAGAAAATTGAATTTAATTGTTTATCTTATTTGAATTATAGGATTCTTAAAAAAATTATTTGAGAATTTATGTTTGTTCAATATATCGACTAGAATAATTCGTTTAAGCTTTAAGACTTTAATAAATACATTCATTTTGAATTTCTATTTATTTAATAAATGCTGCATCACTAATATAAATATAATAAACTTCATTTCTTAACAATTTTTAAAATAAAAAAAATATAATAGAATGCCTCAAACCCGTACATTTGCACAGGTTCATAACTAGTTTATATTATTAATAGAATAGGATGTCCTTAATGTCAAAGCTCTTCTGGTTAGTGCAACAACAATTATTTGTTACAAATATGAGTGGACCCCTTCGTTGGTAAAAAAAATATAATTAAATCTTTTATCTCCTAAAAAAGAGTAAGGTCACATGTCTACTTCTTAAAATTGTCGGTTCAAATTACTTTTGAAATCATGGGTTGTTTTATATATATATATATTAAAAAAGTTTACATTGCATTATCGATGTGGGATGTGAGTCATCACAAATCAACATAACGAGTTTGTGGCCAATCCAAATACTATACATCCATATGGTAGACTGAATCGGGTCTGATACTGCTAATATGAGAAGTGTGTTAGTTCAAGTTGCTATACCATAGAACCATTTCCTAAAAGTGTTAGTTCAAGTTGCTTTTCCAGATCATGGAGCCTTAATATGTATACCAAAATATTTTTTTATTGTACTACTAATATGAGAAGTGTGTTGTTGTCACAAAACTTTCCAATTTACCGTCTTAGTGTTGAAGTGGGCTTTCAAGAGCTCCACTTCACCAAACAAAGTTCTCTGATGCAGTCTCTGAGTTTATCTCTACTGGAACATTTTGTCCTAACATATACACTGCTGCAAACCCAACAATAATAAAGCATAAGCCATCAGTGGAGAGAAATTTTTTCCAAGAATGAATAAGGGTCAGTAGACTAAAGGGATATACAAATTAATTATTGAGTTTCGTCTTTCTCTGCTTAGTAGAATGGTCAGGTTTGGTTTGCCGATAGTTGAATAGGAATTGAAATCATCTTCCAAAGGTAATGTTATTCTCTTGACATTATTATATTATATGAAACTGTTTGGGTACTACAAGGAATAAACTTGGAAAAGAAAAGCGTTCATGTTTAGGTTGAGTGGTAGAAATGAAAAGTGAAAGGAAGAAAGTGGAGAGGAAAGCCTTTTTAAATTACTTTGAGATACAAAGGCATGCATTTCAAATCAAAAATGCAAATGCAATAAGTTACTGTATATGTCATTATCCTGACTGGCTAAATTTTCTGCCCTGGCCACTAGACATACAGTGATTTTACAATATATATATATATATGCTAGAGTGGAAGATTCAACACTGCTACACTACTGATCACCTGGTATTGGTTGGTTCCTTTTTGCACTAAGCATAATTTAAATAAATATGTAAACACCATTGCCATCCATTTGTTAAGATACCAAGCGCTCTGTGATGCGATTTTCAAGTGTTTGACTATTATTCTTATTGCATAATTTAGGTTCAAAAACAGAATTAGAATCATGTCCAGGGATTCTACCTTGGCTACTGTTGATGCCGAAAAATTACTTACTGCTGACATGGCCTAGGCATTGACGTGGCCTTGGTACTGACGTGGCCTTGGCCTTGCATAGGTAACAAAGGTGAACTAAAACCCTCGGAAGGAGGAGAGGGGAGACTTTCTGAGGGGGCTCCGACGCTCAAGTTAGAACGAGGGCTTGAGAGGGGCTGAGGCCGAGGGTTAACTCTGAAGTAAATCAAGTGTAATTAGACAAGTGTGAATGAATTACGAATTCCATACCTCCGTCTTCTTACAGTCCCCTAAGTAGGTATTGCCCACGTGGGGGGGTATGGCCTTGCTCATGCCGTCTCTGCTTTCAGAGATTAGACCTTAATTGCGTGATCAGTGGATGGCGTGTGTCAGGGCTCGCGTGTTGCAGGAGGGTTAGGTCGCTAAATCAAGCTTTGATGTGGCGATTGCGCGAGCTACCCGTTCCACATATGCTTAGCCGTGTCTAGGAGGCTCGACACATGTCGCTTCCCTATAGGTGACATTCGTGCCCATGTGTAGGTCTATTGGGCCGTTTCTTACTGGGCCAGGGTGTTATCGGCTACATCAATGGGATCTTTATTGGGTTGGAGTGTTATAGGCTTCATCACAGGCCCCCCACTTCCTCAGGCACTCGTGCCTCGAGGAAGTAATATGTAATGTGTCGTGGCTGAGCGTTTATACTCGTGATTTTTGAAGGGCGAAATAAGGCCCTAGGATTGGTGGAACTAGACCGAACGTATGACAAGCAACTCATACGCTCGGACTTGGAGAAACTGGGCCGAGCATATGACGAGCAGCTCATACACTTGGTCTTGAAAGTATTGAGCCAAGGGCACGAGGAGCGATCCAGATTTTCAGCCTTGGAGCTTTGGGTGTCTGATCCTGGGGAAATTGCGGTTGAGGTGACACGTGGTGCAAGTCAATTCTATATTAAATGTGAGCAGCCGTTTTCGGGAAGCGAGAAGCCCCTTAGGTAGTTGGCCGGTGTCTCGGGGAACAAAACGTCCCCTAGGTGAGTGTGAGAGTGACTTTGGGATCCGAAGAGTCGCCTATTTTTCTGTGTTTGCATTAAATGTCCTCGTTGGACATGTTTTTCACTCCTATATAAGGAGGTTTCTGTTTCTTTTCTTTCTCACTTTAGATCAAAGTAACTTTGCTTTAAGAGAGAAAAGTTGAGAGCCTTAGCGTTTTAGAGCCTGAATCCTAGGGCTCGGAGGCCTACCAGACGGTCGTGGCCCTAGAGGGAGAGGGGCCAGCAATTCCTTGAGGGATTTATGGAAGCCAAGAGGACCGAGGACGGACTTCTCAGGCCTTGATCTACTGGAATCTGGGGAGGATAAGGAGCAGCCCGAGGAGCAAGGACCTCATTCAGATTTTGAGCGGGGGCAACCGGTTGGGCAAGAAGGACATCCGAGTACAGGGCAGCTCGCCACGGGGGAGAAGAGTCCAGGCTCAGGAGGCAGCCAGCCACAGGGGAGAGCCTCAAGATAAAAAAGCTGAGGCAGCTCTTATCCTGGACTGTCCTAGACTAGAATTGTTGGCTTTTTCTTTGTACTTTGAGGCCATTAGGGTCCTCTTTTCTTTGTACTTTGAGGTCGTTAGAGTTTCTGTTGTAATCCTTTTGAAAAATTAATAAAATGTCCTTCCTTCAAACTTTGCTTTGCATATACTGTTTTCCTGCTTTTATACTTAGTCGTTTCTTCCTTCAAACAAGATGAGAGCTCAGGCTTGAGGAGATTATGCCGAGCGTATGCAAAGCAGTTCATATGCTCGGACTTAGAGAATTTGGGCCGAGCGTATGACGAGCAGCTCATACGCTCGGTCTTAGTGAATCTTGGCCGAGCGTTTGAGGAACAATTCAAACACTCGGACTTGGAGAAATTTGGTCGAGCATATGACAAACAGATCATACGCTCGGACTTGGAGAAATCTGGCCGAGCATTTGAGAAATAGTTCATACGCTCGGACTTTGCGAATCTTGGCCGAGCGTTTGAGGAACAGTTCAAACGTTCGGTTTTGGGGAATCTTAGCCGAGCTTTTGAAGAATAGTTCAAACGTTCGATCTTGGCGAATCTTGGCCGAGCGTTTGAGGAACAGTTCAAACGTTCGGTCTTGGCGAATCTTGGCCAAGCATTTGAGGAACAGTTCAAACGTTTGTTCTTAGAGAAATTTGGACGAGTGTATGATAAGCAGATCATACGCTCGACTTGGAGAAATTTAGCCGAGCGTATGACAAGCAGACCATACGCTCGGACTTGGAGAAATCTGGCCAAGTGTTTGAGAAACAGTTCATACGCTCAGACTTGGCTAATCTTGGCCGAGTGTTTGAGGAACAGTTCAAACGTTCGGTCTTAGGGAATCTTCGCAGAACTTTTGAGGAATAGTTCAAATGTTTGGTCTTGGTGAATCTTGGTCGAGCGTTTGAGGAATAGTTCAAACGTTCGGTCTTGGTGAATCTTGGCCAAGCGTTTGAGGAACAATTCAAACATTCGGTCTTAGAGAAATTTGGTCGAGTGTACGACAAGCAGATCATACGCTCAACTTGGAGAAATTTGCGCTCGAACTTGGAGAAATTTGCGCTAGGACTTGGATAAACCTGGCCAAGCGTATGCAAAGTAGCTCATACGCTCGGACTTGGAGAAATCTGACCGAGTGTATGACAAGCAGCTCATATGCTCGGACTTGGAGAAATCTAGCTGAGCGTATAACAAGTAGCTCATACTCTCGGACTTGGAGATATTCGACCGAGCATATGCAAAGTAGCTCATACGCTCGGACTTAGAGAAATCTGGCCGAGTATATGCAAAGCAGCTCATACGCTCGGACTTGGAGAAATTTGGTTGAGTGTATGACAAGCAACTCATATGCTCGGACTTGGAGAAATCTGGCCGAGAATATGACAAGCAACTCATACGCTCGGACTTAGAGAAATTTGGCCGAGTGTATGACAAGCAGCTCATACACTCGGACTTGGAGAGTTTCTTCACGGGCTTATTCGTCTTGGGCCTATGAGCTTTTCTTTTATTCTTGGGCTATGGGCTTTTTGTGGGCAAAATAATTTATGAAGATGGCGGTATCTTAAATCTTGGCGCCTCGAGCATTGTGAAGATCATGCCTTTATGACAGCTAGCATCGTGGGGAGTGGGAACGGTGCCTGGGTGACAGCAAATGTCGCTTCTTTTCATTTGCAAGGCTGAGTTAATGCTCCTCGTTTCTGTTGCCACAGCCCCTATAAAGGGGGATCCACCCTCAGTTCACCCTTCACTTGCAATTTGAGAGATTTTGAGAGCATAAGTGATGAGAGTCATAAAATGCATCTTAACACTACTTAATTGTTATCATTTTAGGGTTGATCTAGGTTTTAATTACACTTTTATACGTTAACAACTCTAAATTATCATTCTTAGATCATTGATCTATTTTGGTGCATTTTCAGGTACTTTAAGCTCAAAAGAGGAGGAAAAGTTATCATTGCTTGAAGCATAAAGACTCGAGGCATACTAGAGTGAAGGAATGCTTTCGGAAGGACAAGATGGAGGGCTTAAAAGAGCAATAGCTACTTCCCGTATTGGAAAGGAGTATCATTAAATTGCCAGAATTGTCCATACAGATCAATCATATTTACAAATTAAACCGTATTGATACAAGAAGAACCAGGAGATGAGCCATATATGCTTAGAAACATCCAGAAGTATATTTTCTAGATAATTTTACGGTTCATAAAAATAATTTTTCTAGAGAAAGTTATGGTAGTTTAAGAAGACAAAGGTCAGGTTGTGCGGGCTGTGCGGGATTTCAGCGTGAAAGGCATGTGAAGGCCTAAATCCCACATCCCACATCGGTTAGAAATACATTTTTATATCCCAAATCCCACATCGGATTGGAAACACATTGCACTCGTGCTATTTGCCTATATAGGACCCACTCCACTTCAGCTTTAAGGACCATTAGAGAATCTGAGATCATCATAAAGTGAATCTAGAGGGCTCTTAGGAGGAATCCGAAGTACTATTGGAGGGCAAGCTGAAGAATCATTGAAGCTTTCACTACCAACGGGGAGATGATCATTGAGAGGCCGGAGGCAACTCGAGGACGCATGAGCCCCATGGCCGGCTAGTCTCCAAGCAAGGCGAAGGGATGAATCCCTAGGTGTAATTGTTCTTATTTTCCTTTATTCGATTCAGTTGTAGTTTGGTATTATTTTCATTAAACATTGTTATGTTTTATTCTTTAATTTAATTAGTAGATTTCTTATTAGTCCGATGATTGCATGCTTCTTTTCCATATAAGTCTAGTCATGTTATTCTTTCGTGTATTTGTTTGGGTGTGATTGAGTCCGGTAGATCTCTTTTATAGATTTGTCTATTGTTGCGGTATTGTCATTTAGATATATTGTCATCTTTTGATAATTTATAAGTAAGGTCATGTGTGCTTGAAAGTAAAGAATAATTTATATCAATTACATTAGGGTTTATACATGCGCTTTAATTGAATATTTGTCAATTGCCTGTTCGGGATGTGAAACTTGCAATCGAGATAAAAACAACTTAATCAAGTTAGGATTAGGGCAACGAACCTAGGGAGGATTTTCGGAACCTTGTTTTTTCTTTATTATATTATTCAAATATTTACACAATTACAATTTTCTCACAATTCAGATTCTGTCATTTGATTTTTATCGGTTGTGTTGAGGTTCACACCTTCTCTTATAGTTATCTTGTTTCCCTGTGGAAGCGACACCCCAAAGTTGTACTACAATACTGCGTTATGTTTTGGGCGTAATCAAATTTTGGCGTCATTGCAGGGGAAACGCGCTTAAATACAAAGAGGATTGTCAACTTTTGACATGACGGTAGAAGAACTGTAAATAGTTTTTTCATCAGCTGTAAAGGCGGTAACTTCGTTCCTTCTTTTAGCTTGCTGCAATATTTATTTATTTATTTATTATTTTATTTTTCCCTTCTTTCTTTTTATTGTATATTTATTGTATTATTGTTTCTTTTTCTAAGTTTTGATTTTCTGATTTTTTTTATTCTGTTTTATTTATTTCCTCTCTGATTCATTTGGTGCATGCTTAGACCGAGAGATCTGGGAGGTAGATTCATTAGAGGACCCGAACTAGAATTACCCTCTCCTTCCACGTCCGATATTGAAACCTTGCCTAGATCAAACCATAGTGCACCCTCATCAGAGAATTTAGAGGATTTTGTTAACATGGCTGATAACCCTAATGAGAATGTTGCTAGGACACTTCAGAATTACCTCTACCCTACACGCACAGCCACACCATCATACATCATATTTCCAGCCAATACTCACCAATTAGATCTTAAACCAGGGATGATTCAATTACTCCCTACATTTCATGGCTTAGATAATGAACACCTATATGTGCACATTATAGAGTTTGAGGAAGTAGTCGTGACTTTTCATAGTCAAGATGAAACCGATGACATTGTGAGGCTTAAGTTATTTCCTTTCACTTTGAAGGATAGAGCTAAGAGTTGGCTATACTCACTAAGACCACGATCTATTGGATCGTGGACTGAGATGACTCGGGCTTTCTTTAACAAATACTTTCCCCAACATAAGACCAACGCTTTGAAAAGGCAAATCTCCACCTTTGCACAAAAGGGTAGTGAGACCTTATATCAGTCTTGGGAGAGATTTAAGGAGCTATTGAGTATGTGCCCTTACCATGGGTATGAGAACTGGAGCTTAGTAAGCTATTTTTATGAGGGACTTACATATAGAGAGCGCCAATTCGTAGAGATGATGTGTAATGGTGAATTTTTAGAGAAAGATCCTGATGAGGCCATAGAGTACCTCAATGAGCTTGCTGAAAGAGCTCACACTTGGACTGGACCTAGTGCTACTGAAAGTACAAATAGGTCACGACCTATAGGGAACCCAAATGGTGGTGGAATTTACCATCTTAGGGAAGAGGATAACCTTAAGGCCAAGGTTGAGATGCTCACTAGGGAACTAGAGTTGTTAAAGACTAAGAGCTTAAAGCCAACACACGTAACTAATCATGCAAAATCTTTTGAACCATATTTTGTGTGTGGCAGGGTAGATCATCTCGCCCAAGATTGCCCCATATTTGCTGAGATGAGAGGGATGTATAAGGAACAATGTAATGCCTTAGGCATGTACAAGAAGCCTTTGGCACCCTTCTCTGATAACTATAATATGGGATGGTGAAATCACCCCAATTTCAACTGGAAGTCTGAAAACCAGCAGCTTGCACAACCCTCTGCACCATATCTTGAACCATATCATGCACCTGTATCTTCTAGGAGTTTTTTAGAAGACACTTTACATGCTTTTATTGAGGCACAGGGTAAGACTAATCAAATACTTGAATCTTTAATTACGCAGACTGTTGAAGAAAATAAAGAGATAAAGAGCTAAGTGTCTAAGTTGATGAGCTACTTTGAGTGTGACTGAGCGAGGTAAGTTCCCTTCTCAAGCTCAGTCCACACCCTGTGGTCAACACCTAGCACAACAGAATATAAAAGAGGTGAATTCCATTGAGACACTAAGTGGTAAGTTATTACGCATCCCAACAATGAAAAAATCAGAGGATGTGGACGAAAGCCACCAAGCATACATGATGGACTCATTCATGGAAAAGGTCCAGCACCTTAATCCATTGGAGTCCAACCTCACCCATGGCTTCATAAGAGCATATGTCGAGCCAGAAATTACGAATGTTACTGATGACATCCTTGAGGCCTCTTCAAAGCATACAAGCACCCAATTTGACAGTGAAGTAGTTGCTGGTGCATTCAGTTCATATTTGTCTATGAGGGAATAAGAGCGTCTGGCTGAAGACGTAAAACTTAGCACTCATGGGAGGCACCCCACAACATATCCTTTTACTATTCTTGTTTATTATTCGCATTTTTTTTCTTCTGTTTTCTAGTATTAACTTAGCATTTCCTTTTCAAGGAAAAATGTATAAAGCAGATCAAATGGTGGAGCACAATTAAGCTTCTGTGAACCTTTGGCTACAAGGGGAGTCTCCTTTACTTTTTTTTTTTGATCTGTAAATAAAACTTGGATTAATGATAAAAAAAATGTACAAAATAATTGCTGGGCACACCCAGGAGATTTACAATAAGGGTATTTACAAAATCAAAATAGAGGCTAACAACAAGAGCCTAGTCTTTAGCTAGAGAGCATATACAAACACTGGGCATTCGCAGGGTTAAGCATTTAAGCATGACATCATGGAGAACATTTTAGTTTTACAAAAGAAGTCTAAACTCTAGGCAAGCTGCATAAACAATTCTATAAATAACAAACTGAATCTTCTTAGCTAGGCTGGAAGGTTGGACAGTAGATTTCTCAAAGAGTTTGGCATTCTTAGCCATCCATAAGTTGTACACTGAGCATACTAAGGCCAATCTTTTAGCTATAGCTGGGGGGCCGGTTCCTCTAACTTTTAGAGTCCACTTGATTGCACTTTCAAATGTTGTCATTTGTCTCCTCCATCCTAGCCAATTTTTGATTGAATCCCATGTTTCCTTGCTGATTCTGCAAGATAAGAAAAAGTGGTCCTTAGTTTCCTCTTGCTCTAGACATATAGGGCAAAGTTTGTGCTCTCATTCCAGCTGGAGTCTGTTCTTAGTGAGCAGTCTATTCTGAATGGCTAGCCAAAGGATGAATGAGTGCTTGGGGGGGCAGTGGCCATACCAAACCAAGGATGCCCAGTTGACCACATTACCTTTCTGTCTTACTGAGTTTTATACCTTTCTTATGCTCAGCTCATTTTAAACCCTCCATTCCTGTAATCTGTCCCTGCCCTGCTGTGGTGAAGGAGGTTGGCCAGATAGGTCATCTCTGATTTCTAGAATCCTCTTCCATAGAGGGGAGTCATCCTTACATGCCTTAATCTCCCAGATGGATTTATTCAAGAGATAGTAATGCTGAACCCACTGGATCCATAATGAGTCCTTCTTCATGTGGATGTTCCAAAGGACCCTAGTAAGGAGGGCCTTATTCCATGCTTTAAGGTCAACCAAACCTAAACCTCCTTCTTCTTTTTGTTTATATAGATCTGCCCAAGCAACCAGAGCCTTCCTCATACCAGCATTCTTTCCATTCCAAAGAAAGGTTATACACATCCTAATTATCTTTTCCAGGATGTTTCTTGGGATAGGGAAGATAGCAAGCCAGAAGCACTCCACACCTTGAAGCACTGATCTGATCAGTTTAGTTCTGCCAGCATAGGACAAGGAGGAGCCTGCCCAGACATTGATGTACCCAGCAATTTTCTCTATGAGGGGGGAGTAGTGAGTAGCATTTAACCTTGCAACAGCTAGGGGAACCCCCAAGTATTTGAATGGCAATCTACCATCCTCCATACCAGTGATCCTTCTGATTTCCAAAAGCTCATCTGGCTTGACACCAGCATGAAAGATACTTGACTTTGCCAGGCTAGCTTTCAGCCCTGAACATTCACTGAAAAGGTTGACACACTTCATAAGCTGCCCAACTGAATTTCCTTCCCCTCTAGCAAAGAGAATGAGATCATCAGCAAAAGTCAGGTGTGTGATCTTGAGCTTGTCACACTTAGGATGAAATGTAAATCCATCTTTTCCATTCAATCTCCCAAGCAGCCTGGACAAGTACTCAACAATCAGGACAAACAAATAAGGAGATAAAGGGTTACCTTGTCTGAGGCCTCTTTTTCCTGCAAAGAACCTATGTGAACTTCCATTGATGGATAGAGAGAAGGCTGTAGTAGTTATACATTCCATAATCCAATTCCTAAATTGATCAGGGAACCTAAGACCCACAATTAAGCTATTTAGAAAGTCCCATTAAACAGTATCATAGGCTTTCCTAAGGTCAATTTTGATCATGCACCTTGGAGAGATTCTTTTCCTGCAGTACTTCCTTAGCAGCTTCTGCACCAAATAAATTTTTTCAGCCATTCTTCTAGTCTTGATGAAGGCAGCCTGTGCTGGATTAACTATTTTGTTTAAGTATGAAGCTAATCTTGAAGCAAGAATCTTAGAAATGATCTTGTATATCACTTTGCAACAGGCTATTGGTCTAAAGTCCTCCACTTTAGAAGCTTGTTTGCATTTAGGGATCAAGGCTAGGGAGGTATGATTTAGCTGCTTAAGTAGTTTCCTATTCTGGAAAAATTCTTGAATTGCCTCAATGACATCTTTGCTAATTACCTCCCATGCTTTCTTGTAAAATCTGGAGGAGTAGCCATCTAGACCTGGGGACTTGTCCTCCCCTATACTTCACAGAGCTTCCTTAATCTCTTCCTCTGTGACCTTCTTAATCAACAGCTCAGCTTGATTCTCTAGGATTAAAGGGCCTTCTCTAATAACATCAATGTCAGGGGGATTACATTTGGAAGAGGAACCAAGGAGGTCCTTGTAGAACTTAAGGAATTCTTAAACCACTTTAGCTTCAGAGGTTGTCAGAGAACCATTGGAAGACATAACTACAGCTATATGATTTTTACTAGTCTTTCTTTTAACTATGCCATGGAAAAACTTTGAGCCCCTATCACTATTCAACAAGAATTTGCATTTAGCCTGTTGAGATAAGAAGCTCCTCTCAGCTTCATCCAGTTGAAAAGCTTTCAGCTTCATATTAGCCACCATAGATTGGAGGTCTAAGTCAGTAAGGTTATCATGGAGCTCTTTTTAGAGACTAGCCAGCTTATTTGTAGTCTCCAATGCAATTTTTAAGTTGGGGGTGGAGGAAACGCATCTCTTTGTTTCCATATTCTTTATTTCCATACTTTTTTTTTTCCATTGAACTACTTGGAGTTGTTCTCCCTTTTTGTTTGTTTTTAGCATGGTTTGTGTTAAGCCTTAGAGTTTATTCACACGTCAATGATATGAGTCTAAATTGAGATAACATATAGCATTTAGAAGAAGTTAAATCTTGCTTCGGTTTGAAATTAATTTAAGCATCAATCTTCATTTGGTTAGAGACTCTAGTATGTGGTAAGACTGTGTTATTAGTCTTAAACATTTAGAAAAGTTTTATGTGTGATCATTTTGTAAATATTTTTGTGGTCTCGACAAGCTCTAGAACTTACTTGATAACCACTTGAGGCGAATTCCTAGAATGCACACAACTTAGGATATGATATAGGCCATTTTTGAACCGTTTGAGCCTTTTAAACCTACCATTGCTATATTTATCACTAGTTACCTATTTGAGCCTTTTTCTTGAAAAGAAAAATTGAGCCTTGTTTCTTTCGATAAACTATTTACTTATCTTTATGAGCCTAAAAATATTTTATCCTTACCTTTTTTTTAAAAGAACTTAGTTATACACATGTTGTGAGAAGCACTTAAGAGGAGTAAGGGTGGAAATATGAAAAAAAAAATATCACTACCACAACCCAAGTACATTAAAGGAGATAAGTTGGGGGTTGTGGAAAAGAAAAGAAAAAAATGATGAAAAAGAAGGTGAATGGTTATGTGCCAAAAAAAAATGAATTATGGCAAAGAAAGAAGAAAGAAAGAAAAGAAAAAAAATGGTGATTTGTTAAAAGAAATGCTCGAAAAATGGTTGAAAGAGTTGAGTGTTGAAGTAAAGGTTATCTAGTGCTTAAAGAGTTGTGTTCAAAACTAAGAGATTAAGTTCTTCTACTTGTTGAATCCTTCCCTTTCTTTCTTAACCTTTACTTTAGCCTAACGTTACAAGCTTATTAAAGACCTTTTGATCCAATATAGTGTGATTTTCCTACAATAGTGGAGAGTGGTTTGAAATGTAAGCATATGGAGTTTGTTTATGTGATTGATGTCATGAAATTTATCATTTTTTAGAGGCCAAGACTTCTATTCATGAATGTTATGCGTAAAATCATCCGGGTGTTCGGATTAATGATTTGTGGTAAGATGGATTTTAAGAATCAATAACGATTTTAAGATTGATGTTTGGATTACTTTTGGATTTGGGTGAAATTTAATGATTCTTTGTGCCGTGTGTTATATGCAATTTTTGAGACAAAATGTGGATTACTCTTGGTTAACACTAATATTGCTTTTCATTTACTTTGATTCCCACCGTAGAATTCATCTCTTGTTTTCGCTTGAATTGCTAGGGACTGGCAATAAGCTAGTTGGTGGTTGTGATGAGAGTCATAAAATGCATCTTAACAGTACTTAATTATTATCATTTTAGGGTTGATCTAGGTTTTAATTACACTTTTATACGTTAACAACTCTAAAGTATCATTCTTGGATCATTGATCTCTTTCGGTGCATTTTCAGGTACTTTAAGCTCAAAAGAGGAGGAAAAGTTATCATTGCTTGAAGCACAAAGACTCGAGGCATACTGGAGTGAAGGACTGCTTCTGGAAGGACAAGATGGAGGGCTTAAAAGAGCAACAGCTGCTACCGGCACTGGAAATGAATTTCACTAAATTTCCAGAATTGCCTATACAGATCAATCATATTTACAAATTAAACTGTATTGATACAAGAATAACTAGGAGATGAGCCATATATGCTTAGAAAGATCCGGAAGTCTATTTTTTGGATAATTTTACAGTTCATAAAAATGATTTTTCTAGATAAAGTTATGGCAGTTTAAGTAGACAAAGGTCAGGCTGTGCAGGCTGTGCAGAATTTTAGCGTGAAGGGCATGTGAAGGCCTAAATCCCACATCTCACATCGGTTAGAAACACATTTCTATATCCCACATCCCATATCGGATTGAAAACACATTGCACTCATGGTATTTGCCTATATAAGACCTACTCTACTTCAGCTTTAAGGACCATCGGAGAATCTGAGATCATCAGAAAGTGAATCCAGAGGGCCTTTAGGAGCAATCCAGAGGGCCCTTAGGAGGAATCCAAAGTACTTTTGGAGGGCAAGCTGAGGAATCACTGAAGTTTTTGCTACCAAGGGTGAGATGATCGTTGAGAGGCCGGAGGCAACTCGATGACGTATGAGCCCCATGGCAGGCTAGTCTCCAAGCAAGGCGAAGGGATGAATCCCTAGGTGTAGTTGTTTTTATTTCCCTTTATTTGATTCAGTTGTAGTTTGGTATTATTTTCATTAAATATTGTTATGTTTTATTCTTTAATTTAATTAGTAGATTTCTTATTAGTCCGGTGATTGCATACTTCTTTTCCATATAAGTCTAGTCATGCTATTCTTATGTGTATTTGTTTGGGTGTGATTGAGTATGGTGGATCTCTTTTTTAGATTTTTCTATTGCTGCGGTATTTTCATTTAGATATATCATCATCTTTTGATAATTTATAAGTTAGGTCATGTGTGCTTGAAAGTAAAGAATAATTCATATCAATTACATTAGGGTTTATACATGCGCTTTAATTGAATATTTGCCGATTGCCTGTTTGGGATGTGAAACTTGCAATCGAGATAAAAACAACTGAATCAAGTTAAGATTAGGGCAACGAACCTAGGGAGGATTTTTGGAACCTTGTTGTTTCTTTATTATATTATTCAATTATTTACACAATTACAATTTTCTCACAATTCAGATTATGTCATTTGATCTTTATCGTTTGTGTTGAGGTTCACACCTTCTCTTGTAGTTATCTTGTTTCCCTGTGGAATCGACACCCCAAAGCTGTACTACAATTACTGCGTTATACTTTGGGCGTAATCAATAAGGTTAGCAAGAAATAGTTTGAGAGCGCTCGGTCTTCTTAGAAGTTACTCGAAAAGATTCCTTGGTGAGTAGGATGTCTGACGGGAGTGAAGTTAGCGGGGATCTGTCGAGGGAGTTGGAGGAAGCAATGGGTGTTTCCTCTAGCGATGAAGTCTCTTCCTTGGACGTTTCTGTTCAGGATGAGGCCCTAGCTCTTGTGCTGTATATTCCAGAGGGAAAAGATGGAGAGGAGGAGGAAGATAGAGAGTCATCTGGAGAGGAGGATGTTCGGGTGTCGATGATCATTAGGGATGATGCCATAGATACCGAGAGGGAGGAGTGGATGTTCGAAGCGAACTCCATTTCAAGTGTGGTGGAGGAGACTGAACTCGTGGGGATGAGGATTAAGTATAGAACTCCCATGGAGTACCACTTGAGGGCACCCGAAGGAGGAGAGAGGGCTTGCGATCCCTTCCCGAGCCAGGTGCCTTACGAGCTGTGTGTTTACGATCTCCATCCATTCTTCTACTTGGTGCTTAGATACTTTGATATCACACTGAGTTAGCTGGTGCTGAACTCGATCCGACTGATCTTGGCATTCATCGCCGTGTGCCAGGAGGTGAGAGGGGTAATGAACCTTAACGTGTTCAAAGCCTACTTCCAACTAGCCCGGCTTGGTCATTCTGGTTGGGTTATCGCAAGCTCGAGGAAACAAAAGAGGGTATTGAAGAATAAGCCTTCTTCCATAAAGAGGTGGAAGGGGGTTTCCTTCTTCATTCGGAGTGCTGAGGGCTTTGACGTCCCCCTCATTTGGAGCTTTGAGTATGTTGGCAAGTGCAAGAGGCCGCACCTCCTACACCGAGAGTAGGAGACGTTGAAGGCCATGTTGGCCGTGTCCTTGGATATTGAGGTGCTCGAAGATAATGAAGAACTCCATAGGCGCGGCCTCTGCCCTCCCAGCCTCCCACCGAATCTAGAGCATGGTAGCTCTTAGTCTTTTAGTTTGTAGCAATTTTGGTTTTTTATTCCAAGTTATTAATGCTCGTTCTTTGTGCAAAGATGGAAATAGCTGCCCAAGCGAGAAGAGGGCCAGACGTATGGCCCGAGAGAAGAAGAGGGCTGTGGAGGCAGGAAACTCTGGGTATGAGCAGAAGAAGAAGGCTCAGGCCTCAACCCAGTGCTTATTGTAGTGGAGAGTCCTTCGAGGCCTCCAATTTCTAAGGAGAGGGTGGATCCTGCCGCACCCACTCTTCCTCCGGGACCGTCTTCATGCAAAGAGGGGCCTGGGATAGCTGCCACCTTTGTACCATGGTGGGCACTGAGGGTGGATGATACAGTGTTCGCACATCCGAAGGTTGCTCGTTAACACCTCATCATGGGGATCCCTCCCCATAATATGCTAGAGATCTCAACGAAGCCCTTCAAGGCGCTTTGCTTGGCCGCTGAGACCGCTCTCTCCCAGGTATGGTTTCGTTCCTTCGTCCTGGTTCTTCAATTTTTTTGTTTTTCTTTTAACAATACCTTTGTTTCAGGCTGGAGTCCTTGGTGGAGTCTTCGCTAGACGAAGTGCTGATATGGCCGAGCGCTTAGCGAAAGCCGAGTACAAGCTGGAGGAGACCAAGGAGCTGGTCCGGGCCTTGTCCTCCTTCCTAGAGGCAATTGAAAGGGCCAAGGAGGACACCATCTTTGAGAGAGATCACTGGTACAAGGCTGAGGATGCCCTCAAGAAAGAAAGGGACCTGATCCGTGCTGAGATGGAGGAGGTAGTTGCCAATGCTGCCGAGAGAGAAAAGGTGATGGCCTAGGCCGCCGAGAGAGAGGAGGCCTTGCTGGAGGAGGCTGGGGCCCAGTTCTTAATGGGCTTTAATGAAGCCAAGAGGAAGCTGAGTCCCTCTATCCAGGAGTTGATTTTTTGGGCCTTGACCTGGGGGCCCTCTCGGGGGAATCAGGTACTGCTGCTGTCAAAGGGGACGTAAAGGATACTACTGCTACTGGCGTCATGGAGGTTGCAGAAGGCGAAGCCCAGGAGGTTGAAGGGGGTGATGGTGAGGAGGTTGCAGGGGGTGAGGGCGAGGCTCATGAAGCCCTTGCTTCTTAGGATAGATTTTCTTTGCCTTTTTTATCCAAGGCCGATAGTACCTAATTTTGTACCTTTATAAAATTTTTGAATTTTTCTTCATTCTTCGAACTTTATTAATTCTTTACTTTCTGCTATTACATTTCACTGATAGAATTTGCAGAGGTTCTCTGCGTTCCAAGTACGATGAATTGTCTTGCCATCTAATTCGTCGATGTTGGAAATCACCTTGACAGGATGCCCAGGTGGTGATCTTCCAAACGCCCAAGTCTAGAATGACTTGTAAAGATTAGGAATCGAAAACAGAAATAGAAATGAAAGAAAGAAAGAAAGAAGACAAGCGATTTCTTGTTAAGGTTCGGCAATAGCCTACGTCCCCGTGAGTTCACCCGAACTCTCAGCCCTAATCAATGATTCTTTTACAATCACAGCAACCCTTCTCCAAGAAGCCTAAGTTCTTGAAGAAACAAAGAAGAAGAAGAAACAGAAAGTGATAAGAACTAACCCTGGAATTTTCCCAAGAAAATTCCCTTTACAACCCCTTCAATCCCCTTTTTATTCTACTCACTATTCTAAACAACCAGCCTTACAAATGAGTCTCTCTTGTTTTGTGTCTTTACATTCTTTACAATTCTCTCACTTTTGATCACAAGTTATGTCACATTGTTGTTAAGAATGAAGCTAGGTGACCCTTTATATAGTGCACCAACTTCTTGTCCAGTCTTAAGTGTCATTCTCCACCCTTAGATCTTGATGACCAATCAACCATAGCTTTTGAACATTCCTTAGTCAAGCTGTGCATTTTGAATATGTCTCACGAACCATGGAAGAGGTTTACATATGCGTGCATCAGTGTGCCTTGCACTGCGGCCTAGAACAGGGGGCACCGCGGCCCAGGGCAGATCACACTTCCTCAAGGATCTAGGTGTTGTGGCCTTGGGTAAGGGGCGCCGAGGCCTGGCCTCCTCTTTCAGCACTCTACCTTCTGGGCACCATAGCCTGACCTGATGCACACCTAATTTTGCTGCTTTGTGCTGAGGCACACTCCTAGTGTGCTGAAGCGCCTAGGACAAGTGCTTGAACCTCTTCCAACCTTGTTTAAACCCTAGACAAATACCAACAATCTCTACCTTTGTTTAAGTGTTTAAACCCGAACCATTGTGCAGAGAACTTAGGATCCAAACTCATCTTGAGTCATCAATCAACTGACTCCAATCCTAAGTAGTCCAATGCAATGATTGAACTTACTTAGGGGTAAAACCTTGGTGCCTAAATCTGCAGGATTTTCCTCCATGGCTACCTTGTCCACATGGATGCATCCTTTCGTAACATTTTCTCGAATGAAATGATACCGAACATCTATGTGCTTTGTCCTCTTATGGAACATCGGATTTTTACACAAGTGCAATGCACTTTGACTATCCGAAAACACCATAACCTGCTCTTCTAGGACCTTCAACTCTTCCAACAACTCTTTGCACCACAAAGCCTCATTTATAGCTTCCGTTGCTGCTATGTACTCAGCCTCAGTTGTTGAGAGTGCTACCACAAGCTGCAACTAAGCCTTCCAACTTACACAATATCCATTTAAGTTGAAGAAGTAGGAGGTAATCGATCTTTTTTTATCCCGGTCTGCTCCATAGTCTGAATCCGCATAACCTTCAAGACAAATGGACTTACCCCTCTTCTCATAAATCAACCCCACTTCTGGGCTTCCCTTCAAGTACCTCAGCAACCACTTCATCCCAAGCCAATGCTATTTTTTGAGATTACTCATAAACCTGCTGAGAACACTTATTGCATGAGCAATATCAGGTATAGTGCTTACCATGGTGAACATTACAGAACCAACTGCACTAGAGTAGGGGACCTTTTCCATTTCCTTCTTCTCTGCCTCTGATCTCGGACATTGATCGCTGGAGAACTTGAAATGACCAGCAAGGGGAACCTTTACTGGTTTGTATATCATCTTCTCTATGTAGGAAGTTTGAGAGATCTTCAATCTGTTTTTCTCCCTTTCTCGGATGATATACATCCCAAGGATCTTCTGTGCATGGCCAAGATCCTTCATCTCAAACTCCTCACTGAGTTAAGACTTCAATTTTCCTATCCTCTCCATGCTGCTCCCAACCAGCAACATATCATCAACATAGATGAGGATGATCACCACTTCCTCAACCTTCTGCCCCTTGTAGTACAAGCACGAATCATAGTAGCTCCTCATGAAACCCAAGCTGGTTACAAAGGAATTGAACCTCTTATTCCATTGCCGAGGTGATTGCTTCAGGCCATAGAGAGATTTCTTCAATTTGCACACCAACTCTCCGTGCGTTCCTTCCTCATAGCCTTCAGGTTACCTCATGTAGATTGTCTCATCGAGCCCTCCATGTAAGAACGCTGTCTTCACATCCATTTGCTCGATTTCCCAATCAAATTAGACCACCATTTCCAATACTATCCATATCATCTTGTACTTCACAATCAGTGAGAAGATTTCGGTGAAATCTATGCCTTCTTTTTGTGTGCACCCCTTCGCCACCAACCTAGCTTTATACCAGACTTCATCTTCTATAGTATTCCCTTCTTTGATCTCATAGATCCATTTACAATCCACAACTCTCTATTTTCTGGTTTGGGCACCAATTCCCAAGAGTTTTTCTTCCTCAAAGAATCCATTTCTTTCTCCATTGCTAGCTACCACTTTGACGAATCCTTACACTTAATGGCTTCCATGTAGGTTTCTGGTTCAACCATTCCTCCTTCTGTCCAAGGAGCTGCTACATTAGCATCCACAATGCCATATCTCAAAGGTGGTCTGACCACCCTCATTTCCCAGTCCCTTGTGAGCTCGTAGTCATTCTAACTTGCTGCATCAACCCCTTCTAATTCATCCTCCTCTTGAGTGCCCTGAGCTTAGCTTTCATTAATGGGCTCTACCTGGTCTGAACCCTCTTGCCTTCCTTGCTCTACCTAAACCAAATTCTCCTTGATGTGATGCTCCACAAATTCTGGACTGGTTTGCTCACTAGCCCCTGCAAGGTTAGTTTTCTCCAAGTAGGGAAATAACAATTCATTAAAAATAACATCCGTACTTATAATGAGTTTCATTCCTTTTGGTTATAAGGACCACAACCTATATCCCTTAACCTCATCACCATACCCTAGAAACACACATTTTCTAGACCTTGGATTAAGTTTATCATCCTTTTGATGTGCAAATACAGCATACCCAAAAGTCCTAAGGTTGCTCAACTTAGGGGGTTTCCCACTCCACATCTCAATGGGAGTCTTGAGCTCTAAAGCTCTAGAGGGTGATCTATTTACCAAGTATGCAGCAATAGACACAGCTTCCCCAAAAAAATATTTTGGTAAACCGGATCCTATTAACATGCACCTAACTTTTTCCATAAAGATTCTATTCATCCTCTCAGCAACTCCATTTTGTTGTGAGGTTTTCACAACCGTTCTATGTCTTAGAATGCCATTTAATTCACAGAATTTATCAAAATCTTTATTACAAAATTCTAAGCCATTATTGGTTCGTAAAGCCTTAACTACCATACCCGTTTGAGTCTCCAGCAACTTTTTCCACACAATAAATTTATTCAAAGCATCTGATTAATTTTTAAGCAAATAAACCCAAACCTTTCTTGAATAATCATCAATTAAAGACAGAAAGTAAAAGTTACCTCCCTGTGTTGGTGTTCTTGCTAGTCCCCAAAGATCCGAATGAATGTAGTCAAGAATGCTCTTAGACTTGTGCACTCCGGTGTTGAAGCTGACCCAGCGTTGTTTCCCAAGAATGCAACACTCGCAGAAATCTAATTTCTCTACTTTGTCTCCTCCAAGTAGACCATCTTTGCTAAGAACTTGCAGGCCCTTTTCGCTCATATGTCCAAAGAGAGTGTGTCAAAAGGCTGCCCTATCCATCTCAGCCATCAAGCTTGGTGCTTGATCCTTGATTTCTGTCTCTTCGATCATCTCATAAAGTCTATATTTTATTGCTGCTTTGATCACTACCAAATATCCCTTGGTCACCTTGATCTTTCCTCTTTCTACTTTATATGTATACCCCATGGAATCTAGCTGCCCTAATGAGATCAAATTCTTCTTAAAATCCGGAAGATACCTCACATTCCGTAGCAGCCTTGTGACTCCATCAAACATCCTTAACTGGATGTCTTCAATCCCCCTCACTTGGCAAGAATTGTTATTCCCCAAGAAAACCCTTCCATCATTGATTTCCTTGAAATTCTTGAACCATTCCTTGTGAGGGCACATGTTATAAGTGCACCCGGAATCCAGAATCCATTTCTCACTGCCTTGCCTCCTGCTCACATTTGAGCACACAACAAGAACATCATCTTGTTGTTCTCCTTTGGTAACCGAAGCCTCTCCATTGTTGGTATGGATTCTCCCTCTCTCATCCCATAACCTCTTCTTGCAATCTTTCTTGAAGTGACCCTCATTGTTGCAATAGAAGCACCTCTTTCCTCCAAATCTTGGTTTGGAATGTGCTCTCCCATGGCTCTGCCCTCTACCTCTTGATTTCTCCAGGTAGTTACCATGGTTGCTACTGTCATTCTGAGTTGCTGGCCTTCCTCTTACGAACAGCCCTTCCCCACTTGATGCCTCCCTACTCTTGGCTTTGAAATCATGAGCCTTTATAGCATTGCCCACAATTTCTTTGGTTGGTGTATCTTTTCCATATCCAATTGCATTAACTAAACTATCAAAACAATCAGGAAGAGAATTTAATAACATAACAGCCAATTGTTCATCCGGGAATTTAATGCTATAACTAGCCAAATCTTGAACCAGTTTATTAAAGACATCAAGATTATCTTGCAAATCTTTACTAGGATCCATTTTAAAACAAAGATTCTTTTAAGAAGATAAATCTTGTTAGGGAGAGTTTTGGTAAGAAACAACTCATCTAATTTCTTCCATATGACAGCTGAATCTTCCGAGTCTCCGCAATCCTAATGTAATTGTTATGAAATCTTATTTACTTTCAAGCACACATGACCTAACTTATAAATTATCAAGAGACGACGATATATCTAAACGACAATACCGCAGCAATGGACAAATCTATAAAAGAGATCTACCGGACTCAATCACACCCAAATAGGTACACATAAGAAAAGCATGACTGAACTTATATGGAAAAGAAGCATGCAATCACCAGAGTAATAATAAATCTACTAATTAAATTAAGAATAAAACATAAAAATGTTTAACGAAAATAATATCAAACTACAACCGAATCAAATAAAGAAAAATAAGAACAACTACACCTAGGGATTCATCCCTTCACCTTGCTTGGAGACTAGCCAGCCATGGGGCTCATACTTCCTTGAGTTTCCTCTGGCCTCTCAATGATCATCCTCAGCTTGCCCTCCAATATTATACTTTCAGATTCCTCCTAAAGGCCCTCTTGATTGCTTCTAAAGGCCTTCTGGAGTCACTCTCTGATGATTTCAGATGAGCTCCGATTGATACCTCAAAGCTGAAGTGGAGTAGACCTTTTATAAGGAAATACCACGAGTGCAATGTGTTTCCAATCCGATGTGGGATGTGGGATATAGAAATGTGTTTTCCAACCAATGTGGGATGTGAGATTTAAGCCCAAAATCACGCTGAAATCCCGCACAGCCTGACCTTTGTCTACTTAAGCTGCCATAACTTTCTCTAGAAAAATCACTTTGATGAACCATAAAATTCTCCAGAAAATAGAATTCCAGATCTTTCTAAGCTTATATGGCTCATCTCCTGGTTCTTCTTGTATCAATACAGTTTAATTTTCAAAGATGATTGATCTGTACGGGCAATTCTCGCAATTTAGTGAAACTCTTTTCCAATGCGGGCAGCAGTTGTTGCTCTTTTAAGCCCTCCATCTTGTCCTTCCGGAAGTATTCGTTCACTCCAATATGCCTCGAGTATTTGTACTTCAAGCAATGATAACGTTTCCTCCTCTTTTGAGCTTAAAGTACCTGAAAATGCACCGAAATAGATCAATGATCCAAGAATGATACTTTAGAGTTGTTAACGTATAAAAGTGCAATTAAAACCTAGATCAACCCTAAAATGCTAACAATTAAGTACTGTTAAGACACATTTTATGACTCTCATCACTTCTCAACAACGAAATTTGAACCCATCTTGCGAAGATGATCCTAGATATTTGTAACACTCACAAATGCTTTCCAACTTTTTCTAAACCTCAAGAACACGATCGAAGATTGATCTTAACACCGTTCTTGAATCAACCTCAAGAACACAATCTGATCTTGATCTTTACTCCGTTCTTGAATCACCCAAGAAGTTTATTCTTTGATTCTTGGAGTCTTGCTCTGATACCTTCTGTTCTTACTCCAACACCCGGCTGTACTAGCTCCTCCGGCTCTGATACCACTGTTGTAAGTCACCTTGACAAGATGCCCAGGTGGTGATCTTCCAAACATCTAAGTCTAGAATGACTTGTAAAGATTAGGAATCAGAAACAGAAACACAAATGAAAGAAAGAAAGAAAGAAGATAAACGATTTGTTATCGAGGTTCGACAATAGCCTATGTCCCCGTGAATTCACCTGAACTCTCTGCACTAATCAATGGTCCTTTTACAATCACAACAACCCCTCTCCAAGAAGCCAAAGTTCTTGAAGAAAAAAAGAAGAAGAAGAAACAGAAAGTGATAAGAACTAACCATGGAATTTTCCCAAGAAAATTCCCTTTACAAGCCCTTCAATCCCCTTTCGATTCTACTAACTCTTCTAAATAACTAGCCTTACAAATGAGTCTCTATTGTTTTGTATCTTTGCACTCTTTACAATTCTCTCACTTTTGATCACAAGTTATGTCGCATTGTTGTTGAGAATGAAGCTTGGTGACCCTTTATATAGTGCACTAACTTCTTGTCCAATCTTGAGTGTCATTCTCCACCCTTAGATCTTGATGACCAATCAACCATAGCCTTTGATCATTCCTTAGTCAAGTTGTGCATTTTAGACATGTCTCGCGAACCATGGAAGAGGTTTACACATATGTGCATCAGTGTGCCTGGCACCGCGGCCTAGAACAAGGGGCGCTACAGCCCAGGGCAGATCACACTTCCTCAAGGTTCTGGGCACCTCGGCCTTGGCTAGGGGGCGTCGCGGCCTGGCCTCCTCCTTCAGTACTCCACCTTCTAGGCGCCGCGGCCTGACCAGATGCATACCCAATTTTGCTGCATTGTGTTGAGGCACACTCCTAGTGTGCCGAGGCGCCTAGGATAACTACTTGAACCTCTTCTAACTTTGTTTAAACCTTAGACAAATACCAATACTCGAGCTCGAAATTGCCCGTCCAGTAAACTCTTCAGATTTTGTATGGGCCTTCCCAATTTGGAATAAGTTTTCCTGTGTGTCGAGGACGAGACACTTCACTTCTCTGAAGGACGAGATCTTGGAGCTTGAAGTCCCTGTTCCGAACTCTGGAGTTATAGTATCGGGCTATTCTCTATTTGTAAGCAACTAAACGAATTTGGGCCCTATCTTGGGCTTCGTCAACCAAGTCCGCATTAATCCGTAAGCCTTCCTCATTGTTACTCAGTTCAAAGAGTAGCACGTGTATTGATGGTACTCCGATTTCGAGGGAGATGACATCTTCTGATCCGTATGTCATGAAGAATGGAGTTTTTCTTGTTGGTGTATGTACAGTTGTGCAATAAGCCCAAAGAACATTGGGGAGCTGATCAACCCATTGTATGTCCTCTTCGTCCAGTCTTTTCTTGATTTCTTGGATGAAGGTTCTGTTGATAACTTCGGCCTAACCATTGGCCTGTGGATATCCAACGGACGAGAATCGATGCTCGATGTGGAGGTCTTAACAGAATGTTTTAAACCGGGAACTATCGAACTGCTTTTCGTTATCGATGACCAACACCCAAAGAATCCCGAACCGACACACGATTGATTTCTAAACGAAGTTTCGGGTTTGGTGATTCATGATGTTGGCCAGTGGTTCTGCCTCGATCCACTTGGTGAAATAATCGATGGCCACAATGAGATGTTTCTTTTGTCCAGTTGTTGCGGTGAACGGGCTAAGAATATCTATCCCCTACATGGCAAAAAGGAGAGGGTTGGTGATCAAGGTGAGGGGGTTAACGGGCTGGTGCGGCACAGGAGAGTACTGTTGACAGTTTCTGCATTTCTTGACCAGGTTAGCTGCATCTTCTTTCATTTTGGGCCAATAATACCTTTGGCGAAGAATTTTGAAGGTAAGGGCTCGAGCTCCCAAGTGATTCCAACATATGCCTTCGTGGACTTCTCGGAGAGCGTAATCGGCCTCGACAAGGTTAAGACATCTCAAGTAAGGCATAGTCAGGGCCCTCTTATATAACTGTCCGTCTATAACCGTGTAGTGGGACGCGCAGGAGATTAGTTTTCTTGCTTCTCCTTTCTGTTCGGGGACTTCTCCATTCCTCAAATACCAGAGGATCGGGTCCATCCATGTTTCTTCCATTTCTATATTGGGAGTGGAGAGGGTTTCCAGGTAGACAGTTTTGCTTGTTTCCAGATGTTAGGAAGAGGCCAAGTTGGCCAGAGCATTCGCCTCGGAGTTTTTAGCCCGCAAAAATTTGAGCTATTTGGAAAGCCTTGAACTTTGTTGTGAGCTCTTTCACCTTTTAGAGATACCAGGCAAGTTTCTCTCCCCGGGATGAAAACGTCAACTGCCTTGGTAGCCAATGCTTTGGCTAATTTTAGACCAGCTAACAGGGCTTCGTATTCTGCTTCGTTGTTGGAAGTCTTGAATTCAAATCTCAAGGCGTACTCAACCGTGAAGCCGTCAAGGCTGCAGAGGATGAGTTCTGCTCCCCTTCCTGTCATACTCGAAGATCCATCCACATAGAGGATCCACTTAGGAGGGGGTTCGTTGGATTCTATTTCCATTGCTTCGCCCGGATCTGTGGATAGGGTCGTTTCGACTATGAAGTCAGCTAAGGCTTGGCCCTTTATTGCCTTCCATGGATGGTATCGGATATCGAATTCCCCTAGCTCCACCGCTCACTTTACTATTCTCCCAAAAACACTTAGGTTATGCAGGACCTGTCTCAGAGGCTAATCAATTAGGAGAATAATGGCGTGTGCCTGAAAAATATGGTCGGAGTTTTCGTGCGGCTATCACCAGAGCATAAGCCATCTTCTCAATAGGGGGATACCTTACTTCTACTTCATGGAGGATCCTACTGACATAGTAGTTGGGTTTCTAAATGCCTTCTTCTTCTCTGATCAGGACAGTGGCCACAATGGCTTTCCCAGTTGATAAATACAGAAATGGCTCTTCACCCAGGAGTGGTTTGGTTAAGAGTGGGGGTGAGCACAGAATATTTTTTAACTCTTCAAATGCTTTTTGGCAATCCTCTGTCCAAGAGAAATCTTTGGCCTTCCTGATGGCCTTGAAGAAGGGTAGGCACCTTTCCGCAGACTTGGACATGAAGCAACTTAGGGTGGCGATTCTCTCGGTGAGTCGTTGTACTTCTTTCACGGACTTAAGAGGGGCCATATTAAGAATGGCTTTTGTCTTTTTAGCGTTAACTTCTATACCCCTTTGGGTGACTATAAACCCGAAGAACTTTCTTCATGTTACTTCGAATGCGCACTTTGCTGGATTCAATCTTATGTTGTGCTTGCGTAGCACTCCAAATACTTTTTCTAAATCAGATCCGTTGTTCTTTGCCTCCATACTCTTAACCAGCATATCATCCACATGACCTCTATATTTCGTCCTATCTGCCTTTTGAAGATTTTAATCACCAACCTTTGATAGGTTGCGTCCTTGAGTCCAAAGGGCATGACTTTATAACAATACAACCCTCGGTTAGTGATAAAGGTGGTCTTCTCTTGGTCTAGCCTGTACATGAAAATTTGATTGTAACGTGAGTACGCGTCTATGAATGAGAGGAGTTCATGTCCCGAAGTGGCGTCAACCAGCTGATCGACTGGCGGGAGAGGAAAGCTATCCTTTGGACAGGTTTTGTTTAGGTTGGTAAAGTCGATACAGATCCCCCATTTACCATTGGCCTTCTGGACCATCACTAAGTTTGACACCCACTCGGGGTATTTTGCCTCTCGGATGAAGCCAGCCTTAAGTAGTTTCTCTAAATTAGCGTGGATGGAAAACTGGCGTTCGGGGGCGAAAATCCTTTTCTTCTGGACAATTAGCTTGTACTTCGGGTCTATGTTTAGGTGATGCTCAATAGTCCTAGGGTCAACCCCAAGCATGTTTGACACGGACTAGGCGAACAAGTCCTGGTTCTTCTGGAGGAAGGAGAGAAGCTATTCCTTATGCTTTTCAGAGAGGTTTGATCCAATCAGGATGGTTCAGGCGGGGTCTTCCCCAAGGAGCACTGGAGTCAGCTCTTCCACTGGTCGCCCTCTTGGGGTTTTCATTTCATCTTTGAGGTCTTCCACCTCGAGGGGCAGGGCTTCCGTCTTCTTTCCTTATTTGATAGTAATTACGCCCAAAGTATAACGCGGTAGTTTTAGCACAGCTTTGGGGTGTCAATTCCACAGGGAAACAAGTTAACTACAAAAGAAGGTGTAAACCATAACACAAATAATAAAGATTTAAGTGAGAGAATATGAACTTTTGGTAGTGAAGTAATTGTGTAAAATAGATTGTAGAATACAATAGGAAGATAACAAGGATCCAGGAATCCTCCCCAGGTTCGTTGCCCTATTCCTAACTTGATTCAGTTATTTTTATCTCAGTTGCAAGTTTCACATCCCAAACAAGCAACCGGCAAGTATTCAATGAGCACATATATAAACCCTAATATGATTGTTATGAAATACTTTTTATTTTTGATTCATGCACATATGATCTATCCTATACGTTTATCAAGAAACGACAATATATCTTTGTTGACAATATTGCAGTAATGGAAAAACCTAAAAGCTAGATTTACCGGACTCAATTATACCCACACAATCTTGACACAAGAGAAACATGACTAAATTTATATCAAGGAGAAAGATACAATCACCGGAATAGATAAGATCTTATAATTAGATAAAGAAGTAAATCATGGAAATGTTTTGACAATAAATTCTTATTACACCTTAATCAAATAAAGGAAGATAGGAACAACTACCCCTAGGGATTCATCCCTTCGCCTTGCTTGGAAGTTAGTTAGCCATGGTGTTCATGGTTAAACACTTTTATGGATGAAAGCTGCTGCTTTGAGTTTTTTGACATTTTTTTCCACAACCAGATCCCTTCTCTTAAACCCTAAGTGAATTATTTATAGTACAAGGGTCCAAGGGTGTTCTTGGGTTTAATCTAATGTTTAAAACCCTAATTAAAGTCTAACTCGGAGATACAATCCCGTGTGCACACTGCGGTGCTGCTTTATGGGCGCTGCGGTGCTGGGTATGGTTTGGCTGGGCAAGCTTCTGGGCACCGCGGTGCTGGATGAGGAGCACTGCGGTGCTGGCTGTTGGTTTACAACATGGAAGTTTCTGGGCACCGCGGTGCTCACTGATTGCTGATTTTCTTCATGTTTTGCCTCTCCGCAGCCACTCCGATGCTTCTTCGTGCATGGAATCTTGGTGCTTTTAAACAACGATCGCTTCTTCTTTTCTTTGGACTTAAAATGCTTGAAAATGCACTGGAATAAGTCAGTGGTCCAATAATATTACTTAAGAGTTATCAACACATAAAAGCGCAATAAAGACTGAGAAGAATCATAAAATGCTAACAATTAAACATCGTTGAGATGCATTTTATGGCTCTTATCAGATAACATTCAGATAACAGGATCGAGAGGCCCTCTAATCACCTCTGATTACCCCCACTCCCTCACTGGTGGGAAACTTGACCTTCAGATAGTACATGGAGATAACAACTTTCAGTTTGTTGAGGGTGGGTTGGCCGATGATCATATTGTAAGAGGAGGGTTGCTTTACCACCAAGAAAGTGGTTTGTACAGTAGAGGTCCGTGGCACTGTCCTTGCAGTAACAAGGAGGATTATGCTTCCCTCGGTGAATACTGAAGATCCGCCAAAACCATTAAAGGGGGTTGGGGTTAGCTCTAGACACTCATCCTTAAGTTTCATGCGCTGGAATGTGTCATAGAATAATATATCTGTGGAGCTTCCGTTGTCAATCAAAACGTGCCGCACTTCATGATTGCCTACTAGGAGGGAGACCACTACTACGTCATCATGAGGAGTCTGTACATCTTCTAGGTTCTTCTCCGTGAAAGAGATCACCAGCTCTGACTTTCTACGCTTATGTGGTCCGTTGACAGAGGCCACAGTTCTGGTGTAGGCCTTACTGCTTTGTCTCGAGCTCCCTCTGGTGGCAGGGCCTCCACATATTGTCTTGACGATCTGTGTGGCAGTTGCCACTTCTTGGTTATTTTTTTTGGCGCTTTCCAGTCGGTTCTGGGGTCTCGCCGAGGGTCTCATTGATCTTGGTCTTGAAGATGAAGACGCCCGGGTCCCTCCTTGACTGGGTGGGTGCTTCTCTCCTCTAAGGCCTAGTAAACTCCTTTAAATTCCCCCAGCTGATAAGGGCTTCAATCTGTTCCTTCAAGGCATGGCATTCTTCTGTATTGTGGTCATAGTTCTTGTGGAAACGACACTATTATCTCTGATAGCCCCAAGGTGTGGTGTCCTGGGTGGCTATTAGAGGACCGACTTGTCTTGAAGCTACATGAAGACATTGGTCTTGGATGCGTTGAGGGGAGTGAAACCGTCGAACCGGGGATAAAACTTGTACCTGTTGTCTTGGAGGGGTCTTTTGGCCGCCTCTTTCTGTGGATTGATGTCCTTTCTCTTCTTCTCCATTTCTCCTTCTCTTTCTCTCCTAAATGTCTGGTCATCTTCTGCCAGCATATACTTCTCTGCTCGGGCTAAGACCTCGTTCATGTGGACATTTGGGTCGAGGTTTGGGATTTCCTAAGCGACTGTGTTGAACCTGGATATGTAAGCCCGAAGCCTTTCTCCATGATGTTGGATAATGTTGAATAAGCTCTCTGAGGTCTTCTTTGGTCCCTTGCTGCTGAGGAAGTGCGAAACAAAGACATAGCTGAGTTCTCTGAAATTGCTAATGCTCCACAGCCTTAGACGTAAATACCAAGACCTGTAGCCTTCTCGAGGGTCAAGGGGAAGGCGCGACACATGATAGGGTCGGAATGTCGGTGTAGCATCATGGTCGTCTTGTAGTGCTACAAATGGTCTAGAGGATCACCCGAACCGTCGTATATTCTGACCTGTGGCATTCTGAAGTTGAGGGAGAGTGGGGTATCGAGAACATCTTCTGTGAACGGAAGGTCCTGGATGTTAAGCTCATCCAAGATACTAAGACTTCTGTGTTTCAAGGCCAAGTCTATTTTTTTTCCATCTCTTCGAACCATCTGTCAAGGTCAAAGTTGCTCTTTGAGGAGGAGCTTTCCTTGGACCGGCTACAATAAAGCGAAGGCTCGGTAGGGGGCTGATTGTATATTGGATCATCTCTATCAGATGACTTTGCTTGCTCGGAAGTTTGGTGGGGAAAGAAGGAAGGTTGCTAACCTTTGACCCGAACTTGGGCTGGCAAGTCAGCTATCATCCGAGAGAGTTCTTGGAATTGGGCTTGCGTCACAGGGGCAGCGTTAGGATGCACAACCGCTTCCTCATTATCAGGAAAGTCAGTTCCAGAATGATGGGGGCGCTGATCTCTGACGGGGGGCCGTCTGCTCGACCCGGGGGTTGCATGCTCGGGGATGGCAGGAAATCTAGGTCCAAATGTTGCTTCCTTATCGGTCCTTCTCGTACTGCTTCTTGATGGCATTGCAATAGATGAGTTCTTTTACACTTCTTCACTTTTGCTGTAGCTAGAGATTGCGGTTTCCCACGGACGGCGCCAATCTGTTGATGCCCAAAAATTGCTTACTGCTGACGTGACCTAGGCGCTGATGTGGCCTTGGTGCTGACGTGGCCTTGGCCCTACACAGGTAACAAAGGTGAACTAAAACCCTCGGAAGGAGGGGAGGGGAGACTTCCGAGGGGGCTCCGACGCTTAAGTTAGAATGAGGGCTTGAGAGGAGCCGAGGCCGAGGGTTAACTCTGAAATAAATCAAGTGCAATTAGACAAGTGTGAATGAATTACGAATTCCATACCTCCGTCTTCTTATAGTCCCCTGAGTAGGTATTGCCCACGTGGGGGGGGTATGGCCTTGCCCATGCGCTCTCTGCTTTCAGAGGTTAGGCCTTAATTGCGTGATCAATGGATGGCGTGTGTCAGGGGTCGCCTGTTGTAGGAGGGTTAGGTCGCTAAATCATGCTTTGACGTGGTGATTGCACAAGCTGCTCGTTCCACGCATGCTTAGCCATGTCTATGAGGCTCGACACATGTTGCTGCCCTATAGGTGACATTTGTGCCCAAATGTAGGTCCATTGGGCCGTTTTTTACTGGGCCAGGGTGTTATGGGCTGCATCAATGGGATCTTTATTGGGCTGGAGTGTTATAGGCTTCATCAGCTACTTTGAGTTGATATATATATTACACTGTTACGCAGGTATATACATGTTAATTTGTTCTTTTTATTATATTAAAAAAGTACAAAAAGATTTCGTGCTAATATCGGAGGTCAATGCCACACATAAAAGAGAATGAGATTTTTTTTATCCTTTTTTAGACTGATAAAATGGGTAAGCATGTGAGAGAAATTTAACTCATGCACTTTTTCTCTCACAATGTGTGACGATCCTTCCTTGCAAGCCAAATTCTACTCTTACATCAAGAAGACCAACAATGATAGACGCAATGACCAACAATGATTGACAAAAGATCATGGATTATTTACAGTAACCTAATATAAATGAGGAAGAGAGAAAGTAAACTGAAAAATTGACACAATGATAGAGAAAGATAATAGGGTAATTAGAGGAAATTTAAATGGAGATTTTAATTAGTGAGTTATATGAGTGGTTAAAACCAAGAAAGCTAGGTGGAAGATTACAATGAAAAACTGCCTATGTTTCTAAGTTAAGATAAGTTCATCCATTTTGTTCTTAAATTAGTTAATGGGCAATATGATGGATGATTTGAATTTTGAAATGGTAAATGGATTAGATGAAGGAAACTGGAGATTAGGATTGAAGAGAGAAAAATTGTTGGGGGAAGTTTTGGAAAAATGAGGGTTGTTTATCAAAAGAAATAAGAGATAATAAGAGAAATGGTTTCAAGGTACGACCAAGTCGCTTTCCGTAAGATTTAATTCGCCTCTCACTGATGCAAGAAGGATTTCAGTGAATTTCCTCTAAGATAAAATGAAGTTATGTTGTTATTCTGTACTTTGCACTCGTGAAGAATAACCCACAACAGCTACTATGAGTATATGGATGAAAAACACTTATGTTTGAAAATTTGTAGGATTTCTAAACATAAGAAGATCATATTTTTAGAGAAGGAAAAGAAAAATAAAAAAAGAAATCTGAAATCTATATTCTGTATTCTGATTTTTAATTTGTAAATTATGATAGTTAAACACTTTTTTATATTTTTTAATTAGTGTCTTTTCATAATAGACACTTTGGTTCAATAATAAGCTAACTCAACTGACTTAACTGAGTGTCTCTTCTTAATAAACACTCTAATTCACGAGCAACTGTCATTTGATGTTATGAAAATTTAAATTTTTGAACATCCAGCCAACTGGGCCTTTCATTCAGTCGACTAAAAAAAGTCAGACACTTTTTTTATATTGTTTAATTAGTGTCTTTTCATAATAGACACTTTGGTTCAATAATAAACTGACTCAACTGACTTAATTGAGTGTCTCTTCTCAACAGATACTTCAGTTCACGAGCAATTATCATTTAACATTTTGAAAATTCAAATTTTCGAACATTCAGTCGACTAAGTCTTTTATTTAGTCGACTGAAAAAGTTTCAGAGAGTTTCAGGAAATTTTAGCCTTCCATTCAGTCGACTGAATAAGTCTATTTAGTCAACTGACTTATTCACAACTTTAATTTCTTTTTCTTTTCTTCTTTCCTTTGAATTTCTAAAATATCACAAACTTAAAATCTAAGTTTATTTTGAAAAAAGCATCAACAATCCCCCACCATTTTCAAAATATTTTGACTCGATGAAATTTTGAAAATATGATCTTTAATCATCCATTAAAGTTCATGCCTAGATGAAGATGTCTTTTAGACTTGAATCTTCACTTAGTGAAAACACATCAAAGTTAAACAGAATATGTGGTAGTATAATACTTTGAACCACAAATCCTATTTGTTTACCAGGACATATCTCACACAGAGACTTCTCCTTATAAAATTTGCTAGAAAATTGTCGACACATTCACAAGCCTTGTGTCATGTATCTTATGTCATGAGTGCTCTAGAGTCAAGCCCTTGAACTCAACAGAAGTGGCCACACTTTACACTTACTAAGTAAGCTTTATCAAGTATGTTCTGAAGCTTAACATACCAAAAAAACTTTTATAAGCCTTATTAAGAACTTAAAGTTCACCCTTCACTTTATCACTACGGTTTCCAAACATTCTTCTTCTGTGATGAAATATTTATTGTTGGTATTTGTAATCACAACTGATGATGTATTTTGTCTCATTGAACTCAAGACTTATGGTTAGTAAGCATTGAGTCGAGGTTCCATCATGCGTGATTAATCGTATGGGCTTGATCCCCATCCCTTATAAATCATTTGCTAGCTAAAACTTGGTTAACATCTATAATTTTTATAATGCCCAGGATAATTCATTGTAGTACATTGCGTACATAATACCAATCTCACTTACACTCAAAATCACCTACCACAAGTGATATTTTTTCTATCATTTATAACTACTTGACTTTACCCACTTGTAATTTATTATTATGCTCAATGTTAACTTGGTGTTTATACCATCATATAATACTCACTGTAGCATATACTTATGTCACTAGTACAAGTGACATTATCATCCAATCTAGATTTTACCACAAGTAATTTCTTAAGATTCATATTTTGTAAATTTCTATCACAAGAGTACATTCAATTCTAAGTCAAGTATTAACCAAAACATACTAGAAGTCTCCTTAAGATTTATTTGAAAAATTCACACTTGTCTTAAGCAAAGTTTCAATTTATCTGTACACCTCTTACATATATAATACCACTAGAAAAAATATATAGCTTTTGTAATTAGAGCATACCAATTAACAAGATATAAGATTCATAAATCATTATAAATTGAATTAAACATGAATTTAAACAAACAAACATAAATAATATTCTTATTATTAATTTTGTATTCAAACATTCTCTCATTCACTTAAATATAATCTCATATATTTAAGTACTAACAAACACTCCTCCCTTATACCTTATACATTCTTATTAGCCTAATTAAGCTACAAACTCTTGTTGTGCTTTGCCTTTTTTCTTTAGCATTTGGCAATCTTTCTTGAAGTGTCATGGTTTTACATAATGGAAACAAGCACAATTTATCTTCTTGTTATTCTTGTCAGAATTGTTTTAAGGATTCTTTCTCTTGTGATAATATTGAGAGATTTTTTCGAAGTCTCTTCTTCCTCTATCGAATTAATATTGGAAAGGGCTTCTTCCTTTCATTCTTTCCGTAAATCCTCCTCAATTCAAAGATGATTGCCTAATTCCTCAAGAGTCAGGTCTTCCTTTTGGTGCTTAAGACGATTCTTGAAATTTTTCCAAAGTGGAGGTATTTGTCTATAATGAATGTGACCATTATGGCCTCATCCATTTTCATTTTATATTGAAAGAACTAATCTAGTATAGTTTTTATTTCACTAAACAAATCCATAATACTATGAGTATCAACAATTTTAAAATTATTAAACTTTGTAATTATAAATCGCTTACTTGCAATATCTTCCTTCATGTACCTTGCTTGCAACGAATTGTAGTCTTTACACTGTGGTAAGCATCAAACTATATATTGGACATCGTATTGAGAATATGACCCTTGCAGATATCATCATCTTTCTCATTTCTGCCTATCACAAGTCTGGGTAATCGTCTCATTTTCTGCAGGTGCCGACCTTGGTGTAGTAATAATATAATATACTCACAATGACATCCGAAGGAAGAACATTTTCTTTTGCTAGCGATAAAAATCTATTCCATCGAAACGCTCAAGTTTGTTGAAGTCTAGCGCCATATCTCTCAAAGAACTCAAAGAGATAGTCATTTTGATAAACAAAGTGAACAATTAAACTTTAAGATTGTTAGGGGAATTTTTGGGAAAATGAGGGTTGTTTATCAAAAGATATAAGAGATAATAAGTGAAATGACTTCAAGGTACTACTAAATCGCCTTCTTTAAGGTTTAATTCACCCCTCACTGGTGCAAGAATGTTTTCAACAAATTTTCTCTAAGATACAATGAAGCTCTGTTGTTATTTTGTACTTTACAGTCGTGAAGAATAACCCACAGTAGCTTCTATGAGTGTATGGATGAGAAGCACTTATGTTTGGAAATTTGCAAGATTTTTAAACATAAGAATATCAGTTTTTGTAGAAGGAGAAGAAGAATAAGAAAGGAAATCTGAAATCTGTATTCTGTTTTTAATCTGTAAATGATGACACTTAAACACCTTTTTATAGTGTTTAATTAGTGTTTTTTCATAATAGATACTTTGGTTTAGTAATAAACTGGCTCAACTGACTTAATTGAGGGTATCTTCTCAACACACACTCCAGTTCACGAGCAACTATCATTTAACGTTATGAAAATTCAAATTTTCGAACATCTAGTTGACTAAGTTTTTCATTCAGTTGACTGAAAAAGTTTTAGAGAGTTTTAAGAAATTTTAGCCTTCCATCCAGTCGACTGAATGAGTCCATTCAGTCAACTAAATCATTCACAACTTGAATTTGCTTTTCTTTTCTTCTTTCCTTTGATTTTCTAAAATATCCCAAACTTAAAATCTAAGTTTATTTTGAAAAAGTATCAACAAAAATCAATGGGAATGTAAGCCATGATAGGAGATAATGGAAAGCTTTAGAAAAATCTTATTAATTCTTTTTTGTTAATATCAAATAACCATTTTACTTTTAATCTTGTCCAAGTTTTATTATTTATGTTGTCTTTTTTGTATTTTTGAAACTGAGTTAATCTCCATCAACTCAGTAGAGACCAACATAGCTCTTCCTTTAATAATTGTGTATATATATTATATATATACACAACAACCATCTTTATCTATGGTGATGTTGTTGGCTTAACAATTGAATTCAGTATCTCAATGCATACAAATTCATTTGACTTGAAACAATAATAATTTAATCAAAATCTACTAGTTATATATATATATATATATATATATATATTAATTTTGTACAAAAAAGAAAAACTATGATGATGAACTCATATCTCACATTAATAGTACGTGCAATAAAAAATCTTATTATAGATGTAAGGTTTTATAATCCCAAAATAGTAGTCTTTCTATGCCATAATATATATTTTTCATTTGAAAAAGTTTGAAGATTAAAAAAGTGTATTAATGACATATTAACTAATTAATATGGGTATTAAAATATAAATTTTATCACTTAAAATTGAAAACGTACATTGATTATATGTAAGCCACTTAAGAACAGGTATTATTGAAAAATTAATTATAAAATTCTTTCACTTTCGATTGGGGACATCCCAAAATGCAAATAAAGACATATTCTACAGCATGGGGAGTACTGACTAGTGCTTTTGACCCATAATTTGTCTTTCTTTTTCATTATGTCCCATAATTTTATCATTTTAAAAAATCAAAGAACATTTTTGTTAACTTTTTGTTTTAAAATAAATTTATTTTTTATTGTTTGTTTTTGTTGCAAGTCATGATGTGAATTATAATTTTGGAAAATAATGCACTTTTGTGGCCAAGAAGATAATGCATCATTGTTCCATAAAAGGTTAAGTTCAAAAATGGACAAAATAATATGAGACCCAGGGGTATTTTTGACTTTTTTTATAGGTGATGCTTTAGACTATTAGGACCAACATGATATCAAGAGGATTCTTAAGTGCCTTACCTTAAAACAAGACATTATAAAACTTGTAACATTTTTAACTAAATATCACATTTGATTGTAAATGGTCACATTTGGTGGTAATAAGTATGTTGCTATCAAATGTGACAATTAACTACCAAACCTAATAATTTATCACCAAATGTTATATTTTTTTCTTTGTTTTAAGGCAAAGGGCTTAAGTTGAACTCATCATATAAACTTTCTGTTGTATTTTTTTTTTTTTTTGCCTTAATCGTTAATACCCACTTAATGTTAGAGAATTAACAATTTATAAATTAAATAAATAACTTAAATATTTGTGAGAATCGAACTTGAGACATTATGATTCAAAAACTTTAGCTTCACATTTTTACCTATAGGTGGCAAACGGGTCAGATTAAGTTCGGGTCGTGTTGAGTCTTGGGTCGTTCGGGTCACTTCGAGTCGGGTTCGGGTCATGTTAATCTAAGGTCGTATCAAGTCTCGGGTCATATCGGATTGGGTTGATTGGGTCAGGTCGTATCGGGTCTCGAGTCGGGTTGGATTTAGGTTATTTCGAGCTCGAATCGTATCGAGTTTCGGGTCGGGTCGGGTCGGGTCAACAAAATAAATATTTATATTTAATTAAAAAAATATTTTCTTTGCATGTAATAGGACTAAAAATGTTACATTGTCAAATATTTGAAAATTAATTAATAATAAATCAACACTTAATTTTTTAAATAATACATTTAATTTTTTAATGTAATATTATTATTCTTAGTCCAAAAATTCAATCTTAAATGATATTAGATAATTGATCTACAAAGTTATTCTCATTAATAACGTCTTTTATCAAATTTTGGAGATTAAATTTCATATAATCACTCAGTTCCATTATATTTTTCAGGACAATTAAAAATAAAATTTTATTGCGACTTGAAGAATAATGAAAAATTTACTATTATTCTCGATTTTTTATTTTAAATTAATGAGATTACTCATATTAATAAAATGTTGAACTATGTATATCAATACATGTAAATCAATAATTAATTAATTGGTATATAATTTATTTTATTGGACAACTAGTAAATTAACTATTATTCCAACTTTAGAAAGCAAATTTTTTTTATAAAAAAATATATATTTTCAAGCTATTTTGGATCGGATCATTTCGGGTTTGGGTCGTTTTGGGTTTCAAGTCGTTCAGGTTCAGGCCGGGTCTATTCGGGTTCGAGTAATTTTGAATCCAGGTCTTTTCAAGTTTTTGATTACTTGGGTTAGAGTCTGATCGAGTTTGGATCATATTATTTTAATGTATTTTCAGATCGAGTCAGGTCTGGACCAAATCAAATCGGGGCAAGTTTTGTCACCATTGTTTTCACGACTTAAAACGAAATCAAATTTAAATATATTTAAACTTATAAAGGAGTTGAATTTCACAACCCGCCGTTGCCTTTTTACCTGATACTTTTGTAAATTTATGTTTGATGATTTCTAGTAAATTAGAAAGAAAAAAAATCTCAACCATTGAATTTAGCTTTCTAATGTGTATATAAAGGTCCTTCAGGTGCTACATGCACTTTAGCATCACAGCGTTTTCTAATCCCAGGTGCTCATTTTCTTGAGAGAAAGCCAGAGAGAGAAATCTCTCCTGAGTTCTCCCAAACACTTCAAATTAATCATCCATGGCTTCTTCAGCTATCGAAGATGGGTCAGCCCAAGAAATGGTTGACCTTGAGAAGAACAGCCAAATTAATGAAAGGGCTCAGTGGGTACTCAATGCCCCTGAGCCACCAAGCCTGTGGCGTGAGCTCGCAGATTCTGTGAGAGAAACTGCTTTACCTCAAGGGAGTAAGTTTCAATCTCTGAAGAAGCAGCCTGCATCAAAACGTTTGGTTTCCATCTTGCAGGGAATATTTCCTATTCTTGGTTGGTGCCAAAACTATAAGGCAACCAAATTTAAGAACGATTTAATGGCCGGTTTAACTCTTGCAAGCCTCTGCATTCCCCAGGTAACTATTAAACACAAGTCACCATCAATTAATCGGGGCTGCCACCAAATACTGTTAGATATGTGCAATTAATAACTTTTGAAAACACTTTAAAGCACTTTATTAAAAACAGTCTGTTACAAACTGAATATTGACAAAATGATGGTAATTGCTATAGTTAATTTTAGATGAAAGGTGAACATTATCACATCAATTTTCATGAGAAATTGATTGTTTGTTTTCAAAGCTCTCTCATTTTTTTTTTTCTTTTTCTGCTTGTTGTGCTTTCATGCAGAGTATTGGGTATGCAACTTTAGCAAAGCTTGATCCTCAGTATGGGCTCTGTAAGTTATATGCTACCAAAGTGCTTGTGTTGGCTGAATAATTAGTATGAAATGTGAAATAACTAGTGTAAATGATTTTGTTGTTGATGAACTTAATTAGATACAAGTGTTGTGCCGCCTCTCATTTACGCTGTGATGGGGACTTCGAGAGAGATTGCAATTGGACCAGTAGCCGTGGTTTCATTGCTTTTGTCCTCAATGTTAGAGAAAGTAGAAGATCCTGAAGCTGATCCAATTGCTTACAGGAAGCTTGTTCTCACCACAACCTTCTTCGCCGGTATTTTTCAAGCTGCCTTTGGAATATTCAGGTCAGTACTGTTGAATGTTTATCTTCTTGATTATTTTTCACATTCATCACTTGTGTGTCATATATCTAACAATAAGAGACATACTGATTAGTACTCTTTTTTCTCTTTTTTCTTTTAATTGGGTCATAATTACAGATTGGGGTTCCTGGTGGATTTTCTCTCACATGCTGCTATTGTTGGGTTCATGGCTGGTGCAGCCATTGTCATCGGACTTCAACAACTGAAGGGTCTACTTGGGATTAATAACTTTACAAACAAAACTGATGTTATCTCTGTTATGAAAGTGGTGTGGAAATCAGCTCACCATCAAGTAATCTACCTTTATCTTTAATTTTCTTCTATTATATTTTAATCTTTCTCCTTTTTAAAGTTAATTTTCAAAAATGAATTGAATCAGAACAGTTACTTATCTTTTTTCCCTCCGCTCTATCTGATCACAGTGGAATCCTTACACGCTTATCCTCGGTTGTTCATTCCTCAGTTTTATCCTAATTACCAGATTTGTGGTGAGTACTATTACTGATAGGATTGAACTTAGGTGCCTTACCTTAAAACAAGGCACAAAAAAATTACATTTCATAGTATTTTGGTCACATTTGATAGTAAAGTTCTAAGATTTGATAGTAAATTATCACATTTAAGAATAATACTCCAGATTATTAATAAATTATCCAACTAGATTATTTATGATTCTTTCAGGGAAGAAGGAACAGGAAACTGTTTTGGTTGCCAGCCATTGCTCCTCTCTTATCTGTGATTTTGTCAACCATTATTGTTTTTGTGACAAAAGCCGATACGCATGGGATTAAGACAGTGAAACACATCAAAGGAGGATTGAATCCGACCTCTGTACATCAGTTACAGTTTAACAATCCACATGTTGGGGAAGTTGCTAAAATTGCACTCATTGTTGCTGTTGTTGCGCTTACAGTAAGTCTCCAATTATACTAATTAGTATCAAATTAGCAATCTTAATTGAATCTTTAGTAATTCTTAATTATATTGTGACAACTTTAGGAAGCAGTTGCAGTTGGTCGATCTTTTGCATCCATAAAAGGGTACCACCTTGATGGAAACAAAGAAATGGTTTCCATGGGATTTATGAACATTATAGGATCCTTCACTTCTTGCTATGTTGCCACTGGTAATTAAACTTTTCCTTCTCCTTAATTAATTTTCAAGTATTTTTTTTATTTAATTACTGTAAACATAGTAATTAATTACCCGAATCAATCTACCTCAAAAAGAGAGGTGTAACCATTCGTGACACGTGATGTATTGACCGGTAAAATATCTATATATTGGCAGGTTCGTTCTCACGTACAGCGGTAAATTTTGCTGCTGGGTGTGAAACTGCAATGTCAAATATTGTGATGGCTGTGACAGTGTTCGTAACATTGGAATTGTTAACAAGATTCTTGTATTACACTCCAATTGCGATCCTTGCTTCAATTATCCTTTCTGCTCTTCCGGGACTTATTGACATCAATGAAGCTTACAATATTTGGAAGATAGATAAGCTCGATTTCCTTGCTTGCATCGGAGCCTTCTTTGGTGTATTATTTGCCACCGTAGAGATTGGTCTTCTAGCCGCGGTAACATTCACTTTTTTCCTTGCCTATATATATAACTTTAAATACATGTATTGTATTTGTATCAATGTGCAGTGCCTTAACTATTTGCTAATTAATGCATGCTTCTAAATGAAATTACGTGTTAAATAAAAATCTTATTGAAAGGATATATTGTCTATTAGTTGATGAATTTGATTGACTAGTGACAAACATGCACATGGATAGAACTTTCTATTAGTTAGTTTAATTGTTAAAATTATTTGTCTATCACATATTAGACCAAATCAAATCCTGCTCGTACCATTGGATAGAAGACAACCTTCATTGTGTAGGCCATGCACCCGTTTGAAATAAAATAAAATAAAAAGAACTTTCAATTAGTTCCGTTCATAGAAGAATCTCTTTTTGACAATTTTTTCTCACTTTCAGTTACAAGTGTGCGCATTTCGACCATGAAAAAGCAGTTTTAGAACATCAATATTCCATATAATAGCTCATATCTAGATAGTACTTTTATATAGAAATCTCGAAAGACCTATAAATGGTCCTTGTTATGTTTCACACAAGGAGTGGAGGTTGGGTCAACTCCTCACTGTATTGGACTCTCAAAAGTTATAAAATTTGAGTGATTGATCATAATGCATGTTTACCCCACCACCACCACGTTTCAAAGTGGCATGAGACATGCCACTAAATGTGGATATCAGTTAACTAAATTGGATCAAACTATAGTCATATCAAAGAAAAAAGGATAATGGATGGAAGAGTTGTGTCTTTTTTATAGCCGGTAAATGATTTAGTAGTTTAATTTCTGCTGGGTAGTAGTACATATTTTAGATTAAAATATTGTAATGCTATAAAAAAAATTAAAGACAATAAAAATAAAATTATACAATATGCAAATTAAACTCATTTCATAAGTTTAATATTTAATATTCATTCATTCGTATATAGCTGAAGTAGTAGTGAAATTCTTGGCTTGGTTAAAAGATATGCATAATGCACGTATAATTGAGCTAGCTAGGATGCTAAATGTTTTAAATGAATGTATTGCAGATAACAATATCATTTGCAAAGATCATTATCATCTCGATTCGACCAGGCACAGAAATCCTTGGAAGACTTCCTGGAACTGATATGTTTTGCGATGTTGATCAGTATCCCATGGCTGTTAAGACACCAGGAGTCTTGATTATCCGAGTCAAGTCTGCCTTACTCTGCTTTGCCAATGCCAATTTTGTAAGAGAAAGGTACTACAAATTTAACCATCCATTTTCCATCACCTACTCAAGTTTCTGTATTGTTTGAACTTAAAATGTATGAAATTATTCCATTTCGTTTTTATTTGCAATCAATTCAAGGATTATGAGATGGATAAACGAAGAAAATGAGGAAGACACCAAGGGAATGTCCAAAAAGAGTATTCAACTTGTACTTCTTGACATGTCCAGTAAGTACCGTTAATTAAAAAGTAGAGCATATCCTTTTTGTCCCTTAAATTTTACATTTTGCTTCCTTTTTTTACTTTTAATTAATTATTACTATGGTTTTTATAATCACAATTAATATTTTTCTTTTTAATTATAGATTTGATGAACATTGACACATCAGGGATCGCCTCTCTAGTGGAACTCCATAAGAATATTGTCTCACGTGGAATGGAGGTAAATAACCAGTAATAGTCCTATTTTTTTTCTTCTTACTATTATAATTAATATTTTTTTCATTATATATATTAATTTTCCATAATGAGTTTGTTACTCTATTATGATCTGTCAGTTAGCCATTGTCAATCCAAGATGGAAAGTGATTCACAAGCTGAAGTTAGCCAACTTTGTGGGCAGAACTGGAGGAAGAGTCTTCTTGACTGTTGGAGAAGCTGCTGATGTTTGCCTTGGGGCTAAAATGGCTACCATTTGAGTCTCTATGGTTCTGTATAGGATTGCTTGCATTCTCTTGTCTGTGTGTTGCATCTTAGTCCCTTACTACTTATGTATATATAAAGGGACATAAAATAAAGCTGACCAAATTGAGATCATGTGGCTTAATTTGGTTATATCAGTTAATTAATAGGTCTCGCACAATGTTATACTGTTTTAGTACATCAACGAGAATAAGATCAAATCCAAATCTCTTATGTGAAAAACTTGGATATGATCTCTACTGTATCTTATTTGTACTATTTGTGCGAGCTATTGAATGTTAATGGAAGGTTTGGATCATTCATGGACCACTTCATTTGCAACCAATATATTTTTTTTAGGTTTAATTATAAAATATATTTTATAGTTGACTTCACTTTTAAAAAACACATTAAAAAAATTTGTAACACCTTAAAAAAATTTGTAACAAAAAATATCTTATGTTAATGTTTATGTAGCAAAAAATACATTATAAAGTTAACCCCCGAAACTTATTAAACAAATGACAAAATAAGATTTGTGCTTTTGCTTAATGCTTTGGAGGTTATCTCTTGTCCATGTATTGAAAACTCGGTTCAATCCACCACTCATCATTGTAAAAAGAATTATTGACAAAATAAAGGTAAAATAATTGCACTTACAACAATTATATTAACAAATTCATTAGAGAATGATAACATATTTTTTCAATGATAAAATGATATTACTAATCACTTTACGTGTGTCGTATTAAATTTATTTTTTAAATTTAAAATAAATAATTCACATTGAATTTTAAAAAATAAAATCTTTCTATTTCATATATTCACAGATAAAAAATCTTGAAATTCATCACACCGAATAACATTTTATCATTATCACACAGAATATTTTATTTCATATTTGCAATGTACATGCCTTATTTACGTGGCAGAGCAACATACTTGACCGAGAACATAGTAGAAGAATATAGATGCACTTCTTGAAAACAAACGTGCTAGATCATGTATTTTCTTAACTGATAATGTCGATACCTTAAAACTCAAAACTACTGTTAGACCTTTAAAAGTGTCTAGATTCAATGTCTCTGGTTCTTAAGGCATATAGTTGTGCTTAACTAGTGGATATTCAATTGATTTCTCTAAAAGTAAGAATGCTTAAAGTGTTATTGGTATTGGTAGAGCCTTTTTAGTAGCACTAACTAGGTGTAAGTTACTTGGTGACTTCTATTGAATAGAGTCATCTTGTGTGTCAATGGTTTATACTGTTTCACTTATTTGTCTTAAAATGCGTCCAGGTTCATTGTCTCTCGAAGCCCTGTATTCCTTTATGTTATTAGTGGAGAGCAGCCATTACCGCTTTTGCAGATCTTTCTTCACTTTGAATCAAATCCCAAAAAGTTGATAATCCTTGGCCATATATTAATTTGCTATAATGATGAAATTTATGTTTATTTACTGAACTAACGGGCTAATGGGAAAGATGGTCCCAACCCACTGACGCTCCGACTATGGTCCCTTCTACAGTAACAAAACAGTAATTTTTTGTTAATTTAATATATTAATTCAAAAATTAATATTATTTTATAGTAATCAATAGAGGTCGCAATCGGGGCGGATCCGGGTTTGGATCGGGTCAATTTCGGTTTGTTCCAGACTCGGATCGTTTTGGGTTTGGGTAATTCGAGTTACATGTTATTTTGAGTCTCGGGTCTTTTGGATCTTGAGTCATATCAGGTCTCGGGTCATTCAATTTGCAAGTCATCTCGGTTCGGATCATCGCAAGTTTTTGGCAGATTTCAGGTTGATCTATCGGGTTGCACCATTTTTTTTTTTAATTCGGGTTCATCCGCTGGCACGCCAAAAGACTGACATGTAAACTAATTTCTTGTTCTAAAAATTATTGTATAAAATATAGTGGAAATCAAAGGTTATTTACCATATAAGATTGTAAATTAATTCAATTAAACACTTAATTGTTAAAAGAAAAAAAATATAAATAATTAAACTAAATTAAATTCAAAACAACCTAATAAACTAATTGGGTTTTTTTTTTAAATGATTAACTAAAAAATACAAATATGATTCAAAATTGAATAAACTTTGTAACGATAATGAGAAAACTGGTCAAATGATCATTCTCCACCATTAGACATGAAATGATGAATCATTATCAGAGTTATCCCCAAATTCCTAATAAAATTACTAACCGTAGATAATAATAAGCTCTATTACCCCAATCTTTTCATAGTTTGTCGTTAAGTAAAACAAGCTCTTCACTTAATCTCTATCTATTAAATAACCTAAAATAAACTCTCTAAATTTAATTTAATAGAAACATTAGGTTAAGAAAGATAGGTTGGTCCAAGAAACAAACGTGTAACCTCGATTCATTTATCTTGAGTTATGTTCCATATAATAATCACACGAAAAATATCTCATCATCAGTGATTACTAATTGCTACAATTAATTAGAAATTCAAGACAATTACGGATCAAGATTCCTAACCTAGCAATAGATAATTACCCAATTGCATTTGTTTGGCCACCCCGAATAAAATAAAATAAAATAATAATTATAAACAATTCTTATGGAAGAACATAAACAATTTTATTAGAAATATGGATAATAATCTCTAAATATTCAATCACAAAATCATGTCTAGGGCTTTGAAATCACCCTTAACCAAAAATAAAATTAGCTAGACATAATCCCAAAATTAAAAACAAAATAAATATTCAAAGACATGAAATTTGGAAAGAACATAAACAATTCTTATGGAAGAACGTAAACAATTTTATTAGAAATATGGATAATAATCTCTGAATATTCAATCACAAAATCATGTCTAGGGCTTTGAAATCACCCTTAACCAAAAATAAAATTAGCTAGACATAATCCCAAAATTAAAAACAAAATAAATATTCAAAGACATGAAATTTGGAAAGAATGAAGAATGAAAGCGAACAACAGTAATCTTGAAGAGTCTTCTATGCAGATGAATCTCCTTGATCACCAATAGCAGCTATGTTCTTCCCAATTTTCTTTTCTCCTTTTTTTTTTGTCTAGGAAAAACCTATTGTGTTTTCAAGGCAAGGGCAGTCGGCCTTATATAGGCAAACTCCTAGAAAAGAAAAGGAAAGTACAATAATACTACTCCTTCTAGAAAAAGGAAAGACACTGAAATTGAAAATACTTCTACTACTAGGAAAACATGAAATAGGAAAGTAACTAAAATGAAATATAACACAAAATAGGAAAAAGTTCAGCATAAGTAAAAGGAAAGATATTGAAATGGGAAATACTTCTACTACTAGGAAAACATGAAATAGGAAAGTAATTAAAAGGAAATATGACAAAAAATAGGAAAAAGTGCAGCATAAGTAAAATTGGTATATACATGGAGGCTCACATTATTCATTAGTTTTTTTTATTTTGTTTTCCAACTATGCGGGCCGTGGCCCAAGAAAAGTAGGCCGCAGCCCGTGTCAGTAGACATCCCCAGCCAAACTCCAGGAACAGACGGCCGCATCATGAAAAACCCATGCTGCGGCACACTTCCTTATTCGAATTTAGCTATTTTCCTTTGATAAAACTATGTCATCTCTCTCATTCTGACTCCAATTTTCAAACCGTTTGATTCCAGACGTTCTGGATCTTCTTGCCAATATTATTTTTAAGTACATGTGACCTTAAAATACACCAAAAATACCTATGATTCCGAAAAACACATTTTTAAGACAATTAAGTAAACAATGTAAGATTTAGACCTAATTTCCCACAAATAATACCGATAAATCACTAAGTATTAGTGTATTCTCAAGTACTCATCACAACCCCCAACCAAGTCCTTGCTAGTCTCTAGCAAGTCAAGCGTCTAAAAATTACCTCCAACCAAAAGCAAAAATCAAAACTACTCTTAAACTAAGATAAATCACTTTCGTCGATTGCACAATTGCGTGTAGTGAATGCAACAAGCCTTTAAACCTATTGGTGGCTCAAATAGGATGAGTATAGTCTCGTGAGGGCTTCCAACGGCGATACTAACAAACATCTAAAAGAATTAAGCTTAATCCTGGGTCGATTCATAATCATGTCTCATAAGATTGCGAAGAGCATATAATTAACATTATCATAAGATATCACACAAATTCAAGAGTTAGATTCACAAGTCCATTCATAATCTTGCCATCAATCTCTACTACTTCCCTTACACGATTATTCAGAAAGATTAGTTTTACTACTCGGATTGTGTTATGCGGACAAGTATTAATCATGATCTTGAAATATGTGTATCAAACTCTATAGGCCTATTTTTCACAAATACTCTCCACTAATGTAGGATTGTCACACCACTTGGGATCAAAAGGACTTTATCAAGCTTGTAATATTAGGCTAGGGTAATGGCTACAAACGAAGGATAGGATTCAAACAAAGTAAGAGGACCTTATTTGAAGCACAACCTTAAAGCACTAGGAACCTCTATTCCTAAACATTAACTTTCCTTGATCATTGAACTCATATTTTCGACCAAAATTTTTTTCTTCTCTTTTCAACCATCCCCAATTTCTTGCAAACCATGTATTTTGATTCATGCATTTTCATTTTTTTTTTTGCCATCTACTCCTTGATAACTTGTCACAACTACCAACCTATCATCTTTCATAACTTGGGTTGTGGTAGTATTCAAAATCAACTCATTTTCTAACTCCGTTTATGCTTTATTTTAATGTGTGCATTTAGGTCATCTTAAAGGGTAAGGATATAGTGTTTAAGCTCAAAAAGGGGTAGGTTATAATGGGTTAAAAATAAGAAAATATGGTCTCTTATTATGGCCCAAAGGGGTAACTAGCAGTCAAAATGAAATAGGGTAGGCTAGAAAGGCTCAAACGATCCAACAATGGCCTAAATCATCTCTTTAATGGTGTGAATCCTAGGATTTTGCCTCGAGCAATCATCAAATAGGTTCTAGATTTTGTTGAGATCAATCATAAAATCAAAATCCACATAAAGCTTCTCTAAGCATGCAAAGACTATCAATCCTCACAATCATATTTAGGAATAGCATAAATCTTAGACAATTGCAGACTAGACAGGCAACCTACTCCTAAACTCATGCAAAATCCAACTCAATTGAAAACTACATACAAATGCTACCTAATATACCATCATTGACCATATGAATTAACCAAAACATTAAACTTAACCTTTCTTTCTTTTTATTTAATTTTAATTTTAATTAAATGTTTTAAAAAATAGAATTCTAAGGAAAATGAAACTAAAAACTCTTAAAATCCTAAAGAAAATAAAACTAAAAAACAAAAATAAAATAAAAAGCTTAAAAAATAATGAAAATATAGCAATATATCATCCACCCTCAACCTAAATTGGGCAATGTCCTCATTGCTATGAAAAATAAAATAAACTGAACCAAACTAAAAACTAAAAGCTAAATGAAATAACTGAAAATAAAAATAAAAACAAAAACAAAAAAAATTGGGTTACCTCCCAGTTAGCACTTGGTTTAGTGTCGTCAACCCGACGTGTACCCTCTTTTCACTCATCAATATATGCTGGTTCGTAGAGTGATACATCCTCTACATCATGCATCTCAAACGACTCATAGTAAGGGTTCAGTCTATGCCCGTTCACCTTAAAGACCTTGTCGGTTTTCAAACTCTTGATTACAACTGCACTGTGAGGAAAAACATTAATAACAATAAAAGATCTAACCCAACGGGAACACAACTTACCTGGAAATAACTTCAGGTGTGAGTGTAATAAAAGGGCTTTTGCCGGATGTTAAAGTTTTTCCGCACAATCATCCTATCGTGGAACGCCTTAGTTTTCTCCTTGTAAGTTCTTGCACTCTCATAGGCATCATTTCGTATCTCCTCAAGTTCTTGCAGTTGGAGTTTCCTTTGCTAAACCGCGACATCTGTCTCTATGTTGCATTACTTTACCACCCAAAATTGTAATACCTGTGTACCTAAAGTAAGGATAAAGAAGTAATTTGATAGATATTATATTGAATTAAATTATGCAGATATGAAAGGTTTATCGTTGATTTGAAATAATAATTGAAAGATGACAATGAGAATTTTATTGAAAAATATATAATTTTTTTAAAGATGAAAGTACTAAAAATTATGAAATTTCAAGTTGAAATGAAAGAATTTTGAAGAAAAATGTAGAATGAGGTTGAAGAAAAATAATTAAAAAATTTGTTGGAAGAAAACATAAGTTTCTAAATATTTTTGTAATTTAAAAAAATAAAATAAATTAAATTTTGAGGGAAGAAAAGATAAAAAAAATTAGTTTTTAAAAAGAATGGCAAAACTATAAAAAAAATAAATGGCTAATGGCCAGTGGTAGAACTGTAAATAATGAATGGCAGAACTGTAAATTTAATATGCTGATGGTAGATTTGTAATTTTAAGGTATATATATTTAAAATAAATAAAAAACATCCAGGTGAAACTTTTATGATTTCAAGGAAAAAAAAAGAAGAAAAGAAGAAACAAAAAAAGGAAAAAAAAAAAAGAACAACCACCTGGACACTAATCGTCCAGGTGTAGAAAGGATAAGTGGGTTGGGTTTCATGCATGTCTTGCATGCAAGACACATAAAGACAACAACAATGCAAAAAAAAAAAAAAACAAGGGGACTACAACAGTGCAGTGAGAGTTAATATAAAAACGGTTTTGTTGGTTTTGTTTTATTATTTTACCAGATCCTATTTGGTTTTCTTCCTTCTTCAATACAAACTATAGAGAGTCATAGGAAGCTTTCAGAAAAACAAAAGATAATAACATGAATTTATTTTTGAAATTTAGCATACATGAAATTCCCAAAATTCAATGTTGGAATTTTAAAAGGGTGAATTATGGAAGAATTGAGGAATAAATTAGAAATTTTAATATAAATATTTTGTCAGACATTGACGATTAACAATTGGGAGAAATTGCTGAAAAGAGCAGAAAAGGCAAGGAGGTGATCCACGAGTAGCTTTAAGTGCTACGTGGTGAGTTAGATTTACTTTAAGTAATCAAGATAAATATGAAATATATAGTGATAATATTAGAATAAATTATTAACTTATGATTTGGTGGTAGATGACAAATTGGTTTATAGGTATGATGGGAATAATGGATGTGTAGAAAATTATTATATGAGAAGTAATATTATTAGAATAATTAGTCGATTTAATAATAAAGGTGATAAATGAAATTCTTGATGAACTATGGTTAATGATTTGATATGATTTATGAGGAGAATAATTTAGTGGAATTTTTTCAAATAATAATTTGAGAATAATCAGGATAGCTAATTTAAATGTTTGAATACATACTTGTTTCTATATTATTGTTCATATGCATATTTCATGTTATTATTCATATGCATATATATGGAAATAAGAGAACCGGGAAGATAGCCGGTCTAAATGAAAATAAAAGAACCGAGAAGGCAGCCAGTCTAAATGAAAATAAAAGAACCGAGAGGGCATGCAATCTAAATGAGAATAAAAGAACCAAGAAGGCAGACAGTCTAAGATAAACATGTCGACATGTGGAAAGACGTTCCCAATAATAATAACATTTAAATTCATGCATTGCATTTGCTTAAATATTGATTTTTATTACTTGAGATGCTAAAGTGCTATTCATGATTGTAAATTTATTGATAGATGAATGAGTCACACAGAGAGACAATTATACTGAAAAGAAATATGAAAATATGAAATGATGAGAATTATCTAGGTGACTGATTATATGCTGTGAACATCGTAATGAGGTAATTATGAGATAGAATTGATAATCTCAAGATGATAATTAACTATATAAAAAGAAGAGATTTATAAAGAATGGAGATTTGATATAAGTAGTGATAATAGAATGTTATTATCAAAATATATGAGATATAGATGAATGAATATTGGAAGACTAATTATACAAATTGAATACTTCTAGTAAGTTTAATTCACTGAGCTTATGGAGCTCACTCCTCATTGTACAATGATTTCAGGTAGCAGACAGGACATATAGTTTAGTGAGTTGAGATCCAGACAAAGTCATCATCTGTAAGCCACGTGGTTCACATCCTTAGAGTAATGAGAAAATAAAATAAAAATTTATTTGTAAATATTCATGCATATTATGTTGTATAAAATGTTTAAGTTGAGATCTGAATAATGTATCTTCCTTATTAAAGGTCGATAATTAATGTAAATAATTACAGTTGGTATATTTTTATTGTTGCATATATGTATATGTGCTGGGATTTCCAAAAAGTGATGATACCGTCTCGGGGGTGGCCAACCCGAAATGGGTCTTTACAATTTTGGTATCAAAGCATTAGGTTTTATAAAAGAAAGTGGAAGATTAAAATAAATAATATTTTAATGAAAAGTCTGAGGATGACACGTGGACGTCCTAGAGCTAGAGTTCGAGTTTTTGACTTGAGAAGGCGTGGTAAGCCCCAATTTTTAAACTAGCTAAGGTTGAGATGGAGGCCAAGTTAAAGCGAATTTCTTATAAGGTAAAGTGTTGATAGTATAATTAGTACTAGTTGGGTATGAGAGAATCTAGAGTTGAAAAAGATGAGCTAAGAGAAGCTCATGTATGCTCTTGAGAAAATGAATGTAACAGATGATAGAGTTGATAGTCTATAGCATAGAGTGGAAAAATAGGCTAGAGTAGTGCCTAAGGTTATTGTAAATCGAATAATGGTAGACATTAAAAAGGAGAAGGGTGAAGTTATGTATGAGATGCAAGGAGATTGTTTTGTAGATATAATAAATCGAATGCTTTGTTGTTTAAAGGATCTATGAATCCTATTAAGCCTGAGTTATGGGTGTAACATGTAGAGAGATTATTTGATATTTTACCAATGACTGACAGGCAGAGGATCACCTTTGCTACGTTCAAGTTAGAGAGAGAGGCCTTAGAATGGTAGGAGGATATTCTTCCCGGGGTAAGTGCAGATGTTGATAGACCCTTAACCTGAAATAGGTTTAAAGGGGTTTTCCTTGATAAATACTTTCCTTATACCTCTAGAGCCCAACAAGAGAGAGATTTTATTCATTTGAGGCAAATGTATTGACTATGACTCAATATGATAGGAGATTTATGGCTTTGTTGAGGTTTGTTCCAAAAATGGTTTACCTGGAGGAGAAGAAGTGTAAGAGGTCCACAGATGAACTACATTTTGAGATTAAATCGAAACTATCTTATATGAGGCATATGAATTATGCTAGGTTGATGGATATAGCACTACAGATTGAGAAGGATGTGATAGAGTTTAGAGGTAGGAGAGGTTGGCTGAAGAGGTTTGGATTTGAGGGACCCAGAGGCTGTAGTAGTATGAGTGTGCAGAGCGGGGGACCTCCCCAGAGGGGAGTGTTCCTTACCACAAGGAACTGTAGTACAGAAAAATGTTTACATGATGAACCTCATAATATTTCGAGCCAAGCTGTAGAAATTCAAGAAGATTTGACTTTTATATAAATACTAGTTTTAGACAAAAAAAAGAACAAGTCTCTTGTAATAAAGTAATTCCATTGGTTCAAGTATTATGGCAGAACAAATACGTTAAAGAAATTACTTGGGAGCATAAGGCAAAAATGGGGAAAGAGCACCCCCGGCTTTTTCATGAGTTAGGTAAGAAAATTTCGGGAACAAAATTTTTATAAGGTGGGTAGAATTTTAATACTCGTGTTCCTAAAGTAAGGATAAAGAAGTAATTTGATAGATATTATACTGAATTAAATTATGCAGATATGAAAGATATATCATTAATTTGATATAATTATTGAAAGATGACAATGAGAATTTTATTGAAAAAGATATAATATTTTTTAAAGAAGAAAGTACTAAAAATTATGAATTTCAAGTTGAAATGAAAGAATTTTGAAGAAAAATGTAGAATAAGGGTGAAGAAAATTAATTAGAAAATTTGTTGGAAGAAAATACGAGTTTCTAAATATTTTTGTAATTTTAAAAAAATTAAATAAAATAAATTTTGAGGGAAGAAAAGATAAAAAATTGATTTTTAAAAGGAATGGCAAAACTGTAAAAAAAATAAAGGGCTAAGGACTCGTGGCAGAACTGTAAATAATGAATAGTAGAATTGTAAATTTAATAGGCTGATGGCAGATTTGTAATTTTAAGGTATATATATTTAAAATAAATAAATTGGACGCTTGGAACGTCTAGGTGAAACTTTTATGATTTCAAGGGAAAAAAAGGAAAAAAATAGAAGAGAACAACCACCTGGACGGTAATCATCTAAGCGTAGAAAAGCTAAGTGGGGTAAGACATGCAAGACACATAAAAACAATAACAGTGCAAAAAAAAAAAAAAAAGGGACAACAATTGTGCGATGGGAGTTAATATAAAAACGGTTATGTTGGTTGTGTTTTATTATTTTACCAAATCTTGTTTGGTTTTCTTCCTTCTTCAATACAAACTACTCTATTTCTTTAAGTACTTAGGGACTGAAAGAAATGTTGAAAGATAAAAATTTTGAAAGAGTTTACAGGAGAATTTTATAGAGGGTCACGAGAAGCTCTAAGAAAAACAAAAGGTAATAATGTGAATTTTTTTTTTAAAATTTAGCATACATCAAATTTCAAGATTTCAATGTGAAAATTTTCAAAGAGTGCGAATTATGGAAGAATTGAAGAATAAATTAAAAATTTCAATATAAATATTTTGTCAGGCGTTGACGATCAACAATCGGGAGAAATTACTGAAAAGAACAGAAAATGCAAGAAGGTGATCCATGAGTAGCTCTAAGTCATACGTGGTGAGTTAGATTTACTTTAAGTAATCAAGTCAAATACGAAATATATAGTGATAATATTAGAATAAATTATTAACTTATGATTTGGTGGTAGATGAAAGATTGGTTGATAGGTATGATAGGAATAATGGATGTGTAGAAAATTATTATATGAGAAGTAATATTATTAGAATAATGAGTCAAATTAATAATAAAGGTAATAAATGAAATTCTTGATGAGCTATGGTTGATGATTTGATATGATTTATGAGGAGGATAATTTAATGGAATTTTTTCAAATAAAAATTTGAGAATAATCAGGATAGCTAATTTAAATGTTTGAATACATGCTTGTTTCTATATTATTGTTTATATGCATATTTCATGTCATTATTCATATGCATATATAAGGAAATAAAAGAATCGGGAAGACAGCCGGTCTAAATGAAAATAAAAGAACCGGGAGGGCAGCCGGTCTATATGAGAATAAAAGAACCGAGAAGGCAGCCGGTCTAAGATAAACATATAGACATGTGGGAAGACGTTCATAATAATAATAACATTTAAATTCATGCATTGCTTAAATATTGATTTTTATTAATTGAGATGCTAAAGTGCTATTCGTAATTGTAAATTTTTTGATAGATGAATGAGTCACACAGAGAGACAATTATGCTGAAAAGAATATAAAGATACAAAATGATGAGAATTATCTAGGTGACTGATTATATGCTGTGAACCTCGTAATGAGGTAATTATGAGATAGAATTGATAATCTCAAAATAATAATTATCTATATAAAAAGAAGAGATTTATAAAGGATGAGGATTTGATATGAGTAGTGATAATAGAATGTTATTATCAAAATATATGAGATATAGATGAATAAATATTAGAAGATTAATTATAAAAATTGAATACTTCTAGTAAGTTTAATTTACTGAGCTTATGAAGCTCACTCCTCATTGTACAATGATTTCAGGTAGCAGACATGACAGATAGTTTAGTGAGCTGAGATCCAGACGAAGTTATTATCTATAAGCCACGTGGTTCACATCCTCAGAGTAATGAGAAAAATTTTAAAATAAAAATTTATTTGTAAATATTCATGCATATTATGTTGAATAAAATGTTTAAGTTGAGATCTGAATAATGTATCTCCCTTATTAAAGGTTGAGGATTAATGTAAATAATTACAGTTGGTATATTTTTATTGCTGCATATATGTGTATGTGCTGAGATTTCCAAAAAGTGACGATATCATCTCAGGGGTGGCCAACCCGGGATGGGTCTTTACAAAAATGCCTTGTGCTCTAATTCAGCTGGAAGATGGCAAGACTTACCACAGACTAACCGATAAGTAGACATACCGATGGGCATCGTGAACTCCAACCTTTTCTACTTGGGTTGACCGTCTTTTCAAGTATGGATTTCACTTCTCGATTCGACACTTTAGCTTGCCCATTGGTTTGTGGATGATATGTCATGGATACTTTGTGTTTGATGTTATTCTTCTTCAACAATGCTTCCACCAACCGATTGCAAAAGTGTGCACCTCTGTCGCTGTTCATGGCCTTTATTGTTCCAAACCTTGCAAAGATGTTAGACTTTACAAAATCTACAACTTTAAAATCATCAGTTTTGGTGGCTTTTGCTTCCACCAATTTCGAGACATAATCAGCAGCAAGTAAAATGTAAAGATTACCAAAAGAAGAAGGGAAGGGTCCCATTAAATCAATGCCCCAGACATTAAAAATTTCAACAAAAAGTATCAAAGTTTGTGGCATTTGATTCTGGGCATGTAAGTTACCCATTCTTTGACAACGATCACATGACTTGCAAAAGAGGTATGTATCCTTAACCAACGAGGGCCAATAAAAACCACAATCAAACACCTTGAGTTGTAATGATCCATCCCACGTTGGCCACCCCCGAGATGGTATTGTTGGAAATCACCTTGACAAGATGCCCAGGTGGTGATCTTCTAAACACCCAAGTCTAGAATGACTTGTAGAAAGAAATACAGCAATCGAAAGCAAGAAAGAAAAGAAGACAAGCGATTTGTTATCGAGGTTTGGCAATAGCCTACGTCCCCGTGAGTTTCTCTGAATTCTCTGCACTAAATCTCAATGGTTCTTTACAATTCAGCAACCCTCTCTAAGAAACCTCAAGTTCGTGAAGAAACCAAGAAGAGAACAAGGAAGTGATAGACCTATTACAATGCTTTCTATCAATTCTATACTATTCTCTCTTCTTTACAACTAGCCTCTCTAATGAGTCCCTCTTGTATGTCTGTGTCTTTGCACTCTCACACAATTCTCTCATTCACACATATGTCTCACAAGTTACATTACATCTTACTTGTGTTATCACTCCCTTGAGATTGAACCTAGGTGACCCTTTATACAGTGCACCACTTCTTGTCGAATCTTGTGTGTCATTCTCCACCCTTAGATCTTGATGACCAATCAACCATGGCCCTCCACCAATCCTAAGTGATGCTGTGCGTTTTAACCTTGCACCCACACACTTAACAAGAGGTTGAAACAAGCTGTCCATGTGTGCATTAGTGTACCTAGCACCTAGGCATTGAAAAAGGGGCGGTGCGGCACTAGGCAAACACCCTTTTCATCACTTACTAGGCGGTGTGACGATGGTGAGGGAGAGGTGTAGCGCAAATTGATGTTGGTCAGCTCTCAGTTGTGCGCACACATTTTCCAGCTTGTGTGCTAAAGGGCACACATTAGTGTGCCTTCCTTTTCCTTGCTCCAAAGTGATACGCACACTTGTGTGCACTCCTTTGACTTGCTGAAATTTATTCTTCCAACCTTGGTTTAGACTTTAACAATGTTTAAACCATGTTTAAACCTTAGACAAATACCAACAATCTCTACCTTTGTCTAAGCATTTAAACCCGAACCATTGTGCAGAGAACTTCAGGATCCAAACTCATCTTGAGTCATCATTCAACCGACTCCATTCTTAAGAAGTCCAAGGCAATGATTGGACCTTCTTAGAGGTAGAACCTTGGTGCCTAAATCTGCAAGACTTTCCTCCATGGCCTTCTTGTCAACATGAATGCATCCTTTCGTACCATTTTCCGGAATGTAATGATACGGAACATCCATATGCTTTGTCCCTTCATGGAACACTAGATTCCTCCACAAGTGCCACGCACTTTGGCTATCCAAAGACACCACCACCTGCTCTTTTAGGACCTCCCATTCGTCCAACAACCTTTGCACCCCATAGCCTCCTTTATGGCTTCCATAGCCGCTATGCATTCTGCCCCCGTTGTTATGAGTGCTACCACCTGCTACCACTGAGCCTTCAAGTACCTCAGCAACCTCTTCATCCCAAGCCAATACATCTTTCTAGGACTACTCACAAATCTGCTGAGAACACCCATTGCTCAAGAAACTCTTAACCAGTTTCTCTCTTTTTCTTGGATTATACACATCCCAAGGATCTTTTGAGTAAGGCTGAGATCTATCCTCTTGAACTCCTTTCAGAGTTGAGATGTAAACTTTTTCATCATCTTCCTGCTGTTCCAAACCAACAACACATCAATGACATAGATAAGGATACTCACCATCTTCTCCACCTTGTGTCCAGGTGAGAAAGTTTCTGTGAAATCTATGTCTTTTCTTCTTGTGAACCTATTCGCCACCAGCCTAGCCTTGTTTCGGACTTCATCTCCTGGAGTGTACCCTTCTTTGATTATGTAAGTCCACATACAATCCACAGCTCTCTGATTTCCCAGAATGTGCACCAATTCCCAGAAGTTGTTCTTCCTCAAAGAATCCATTTCTTCCCCCATAGCTAGCTTCCATCTTGGCAAATCCTTACATCCTATGGCATCAATGTAAGTTTCTTGTTCACTCATCTCTCCTTCTGTTCAAGGAGCTGCTGCATCCGCAAACCCATATCTTGAAGGTGGTACGACTAGCCTTGTTTCTCGGTCTCATGTGAGCTGATAGTCCTTCCGAGTCCCTGCATCATCCTCTTTCGGTTCAGCCTCCTCATGAGTGTCCTGAGCTTGGCATTCATCAATGGGCTCTACCTGGTTCGAACCCTCTTACCCTCCTTGCTCTACCTGAACCGAATTCTCCTTGATGCTATGCTCTACAAGAACCAAACTAGTTTGCTCACTAGCCCCTGCAGGATTAGTTTTCTCCAAGTAGGGAAATAATAATTCATTAAAATTAATATCCCTACTTATTATGAGTCTCAATCATTCTTTCTCTAAGGACCACAACCTATACCCTTTAACCCCTTCCCCATATCCTAGAAACACATATTTTCTAAATCCTGGGCTAAGCTCATCATCCTTTTGTTGTGCATATGCAGCGCACCCAAAAGTTCTAAGGTTGTCCAACTCAGGAGGTCTTCCACTCCACATCTCCTCGGGAGTCTTATGGTACATAGCCCTAGAGGGTGATCTATTAACCAAATACGCAGCAGTAGACACCACTTCCCCCTAAAAACATTTGGGTAATCCGGATCCCATTAATATGCACCTAACCTTTTCCATAAGGGTCTTATTCATCTTTTCAGCAACTCCACTTTGCTGACGGGTTTCCACAACCATCCTATATCTTAGAATCCCATTTAACCTATAGAATTGATCAAGTTCTTGGTTAAAAATTTCTAAGCCATTATTGGTTCTTATCCCCTTAACTACCCCGCCCATTTAAGTCTCTACCAGCCTTTTCCACACCACTAATTTATTTAAAGCATCTGATTTATTTTTAACCAAATAAACCCAAACCTTTCTTGAATAATCATCAATTAAAGACAGAAAGTAAACATTACCTCCCTGTGTTGGTGTCCTTGCTGGTCCCCAAAGGTCCGCATGAATGTAGTCAAGAATTCCCTTAGACTTGTGCACTCCGATGTTAAAGCTGACACGGTGTTGCTTCTCAAGAACACAACACTCGCAGAAATCAAGTTCCTCTACTTTGTTTCCACTAAGTAGGCCATCCTTGCTGAGAACTTGCAGGCCCTCTTCACTCATATATCCCAAGCGAGTGTGCCAAAGGGCTGCCTCATCCATCTCAGCCATCAAGCTTGCTACTTGATCATTGATTTTTGTCTCTCCGATCATCTCATAGAGTCCATCGTTTCTTGCTGCCTTGATCACTACCAAAGATCCCTTGGTTACCTTGAACTTTTCTCCCTCTATCTTGCATGTGTATCCCATGGAATCCAGCTACCCCAATGAGATCAAATTCCTCCTCAAATCCAAGAGATACCTCACATTCTCCAGCAGCCTTGTCATTGCATCAAACATCCTCACCTGGATGTCTCTCGTGCCCCTCACTTGGTAAGAACTATCATTCCCCAAGAAAACCCTTTCATCATTGGTTTCCTTGAAATTCTTGAACCAATCCCGATGAGGGCACATGTGATGAGTGCACCCGGTATCCAAGATCCATTTTCTGCTCCCTTCTTACCCTTTACTCACACTTGAGCACATAATAAGAACATCATCATCTTGCTGTTCTGTCTTGGCAACCGAAACTCTCCATTCTTGGTATGGCTTCCTCCTCTCATCCCACATCTTCTTCTTGAAATCTTTTTTGAAATGGCCCTCTTTGTTACAGTAGAAGCACCTCTTTCCAAATCTTGATTTGGAATGTGCTCTCCCATGGCTTTTCCCTCTACCTCTTGATTTCTTCCGGTAGTTGCCATAGTTGCTACTGCCATTCCGAGTTGCTGGCCTTCCTCTTACGAACAGCCTATCTCCACTTGATATCTCTTTCATCTTGGCTTTGAAGTCATGTGACCTTATGGCTTTGATCATAATCTCCTTGGTTAAAGTATCCCTTCCATACTCAATAGAATTAATCAAATTATCAAAGCAATCAGGAAGAGAGTTTAACAAAATAAAAGCTAATTGTTCATCCGGGAATTTAATACTACAACTAGCCAAATCTTGAACTAGTTTGTTAAAGACATCAAGATTATCTTGCAACTCTTTATTAGGATCCATTTTAAAAGGAAAGATTCTTTTAAGAAGATAAATCTTGTTAGGGAGAGTTTTGGTAAGAAACAACTCATCTAGTTTCTTCCATATGACAGCCGGATCTTTCGAGTCTCTGTACTCCCTTGTGACACTATCCAACATGTGCAAGAAAATGGTGTTGTAAGCCATCTTCTTCATCTCAACCCGCTAGTCCTCCGTGATACTTGCTGGAAAAGCATCATCTTCTCCAATAGCCAAGTCCACTTTCTATTGCATAAGAACAGTCTTGATCTTCCGCTTCCATAAGGAAAAATCTCCCTTTCCATCAAACTTCTCAACAACGAAATTTGAAGCCATCTTTGCGGACAAGATCCCAGATTTATGCAATACCCACAAATGCTTTCTTCTAAACCTCAAGAACATGATCGAAGATGGATCTTAACATCGTTCTTGAATCACCCTCAAGAACACGATCTGATCTTGATCTTTACTCCGTTCTTGAATCACCCAAGAAGTTGATCTTTGATTCTTGGAGTCTTGGCTCCGTCACCTTCTTATTCTTGCTCCGATACCCGATTGTGCTAGCTCTAATACCACTGTTGGAAATCACCTTGACAAGATGCCCAGGTGGTGATCTTCCAAACACCCAAGTCTAGAATGACTTGTAGAAAGAAATACAGCAATCGAAAGCAAGAAAGAAAAGAAGACAAGCGATTTGTTATCACTCCCTCTTGTATGTCTGTGTCTTTGCATCCTCACACAATTCTCTCATTCACACGCATGTCTCACAAGTTACATTACATCTTACTTATGTTATCACTCCCTTGAGATTGAACCTAGATGACTCTTTATATAGTGCACCACTTCTTGTCCAATCTTGTGTGTCATTCTCCACCCTTAGATCTTGATGACCAATCAACCATGGCCCTCCATCAATCCTAAGTGATTTTGTGCATTTTAACCTTGCACCCATGCACTTAACAAGTTCCTAGGCACTAAAAAAGAGGCGGTGCAGCGCTAGGCACACTGATGCTGGCCCTCTCTCAGCTGTGCGCACACATTTTCTAGCTTGTGTGCTGAAGCGCTCACATTAGTGTGCCTTCCTTTGCCTTGCTCCAAAGTGATGCACACACTTGTGTGCACTCCTTTGACATGCTGAAATTTATTCTTTCAACCTTGGTTTAGACTTTAACCATGTTTAAAACTTAGACAAATACCAACAGGTATCATCACATTTTGAAAATCCCAGTACGATACATACATGTAACAATAAAAATTTATCAACTGTAATTATCAATCCTCAACCCTTAACAGAGGAGATATGTCATCCAGATCTCAACTTAAACATTGTATACAACATAATATGCAGGAATATTTACAAATATTTTTTTTCTCATTAATCTGAGGATGTGGACCACGTGGTTTATAGATAATAAATCCGTCTGGATCTCAGCTCACTAACTATTTGTCCTGCCTGTTGCCTGAAATCATTTAACATTGAGGGATGAGTTTCACAAGCTCAGTGAATTAAATTTACTAGAAGTATTCAATTATCACTACACATCATAAGTCTCATTCTTTATCAATCTCTTCTTCTTATATATTTGTTCACCTTAAGACCATCAATTATCTAATAATTACCTCATTATGAGGTTCATAGCATATAGTTTACCATTTAGATAGTTCTTATCATATCATACTTCTATATTTCTTTCTCACCATAATTATCTCTCTGTGAGACTCATTCATTTATAAATTTAAATAACAATCAACACTTCAGCATTTCAGTAATACAATCAATGTTTAAAACAGATGCAATGCATGAATTATTATTAGGGAATGTCTTCCCACATGTCGACATGTTTTTATCTTAGAGTAGCCCCCTCCCAATTATTTTGTTTCATTTAGACCGACCCTTTCCTAGTTTTTTTATTTCCAGCATATACCGGCTGTCACGGTTTTCATTTTTTTAGCATATTCCGGCTTTCCAGCATATACCGACCATCATGGTTTTTATTTATTTCTAGCATATATCGGTTGTCACGGTTTTTCATTTAGACCGGCCCTCTCTCGGTTCTTCTATTTCATGCATATGCATATGAACAATGATATAAAATATGCATATGAACAGTAATATAACAACAAACATGTATTTAGACATTAAATTTAGCTATCATGCCTTTTCTCAATTTACTATTTGATCAATTTTACTAATTTCTTCTCCTCATATATTACATCAATTTATCAACCATAACTCATCAAAAATTTCATTTATCCCCTTCATTATTTAATCAACTCATTATTCCAATAATATTACTTCTTATATAAGAACTTTCAATATATCAATTATACCTATCACACCCATCAAACAACTTTCATCTATTATCAAATTATAGGTTAATAAGTTATTCAAATATTATCACTATATATTTCATATTTATCTTGATTACTTAAAGTGAATCTAACTCACCACGTAGCACTTAAAGCTACCCGTGGATCACCTTCTTGCCTTTCCTGCTCCTCTCAGCAATTTCCCCCTGTTGCTGATGTTAACACCTTCTAATTTTCTTAGAGCTTCCCATGATTCTCTATGAAATTCTCTCGTAAACTGCTTCAAAATTTTGCTCTTTCAACCTTTCTTTTCGTCCCCAAGTGTTTAAAGAAATAGAGTAGTTTAGATTTGAGATTGAAGAAAACCAAACAGGATTTGCTAAACTAATAAAATAATGGAATTCCGCGATACTGGACTGCTCACCATTTGCTTATTGTTGAACATGCAAGACGGTAAGTGATTTTGGCAACACCTGGCTCCACCTAGAGGCAGGTGTTGCCACATCCAATTTTTTTTTCTTTCTTTTTATTTTTCTTTACACCACCACGCGTCCATGTTTTTTTTAGAATTTTTTTGTAAAAATTAAATCTTTCGCATATATATGTATCATTTTAATTCCATGTCATATTTATAAAATTACTTCTTTACCATTTTTTATGAATATGAGTATTACAATTCTACCCACCTTACAAAAATTTTGTCAACGAAATTTCCTTACCTAATTTATAAAAGAGTTGGGGGTATTCTTTCCTCATTCTTGCTTCATGCTCCCAAGTGACTTCTTCGACATCTTTGTTCTGCCATAATATTAGAATCAAAGAAATGACTTTATTGCGCAAGACTTGTTCCTTTCTGTCTAGAATTTTGACTGATACTTGCATAAAAGTCAAATCTTCCTGAAGTTCTATCACCTTATTCGAGCTACTATGGGATTCATCGTGTAAGTACTTTCTCAAAAGTGAGACATGAAACACATTATGTAATTGCTTTAACTCTGGAGGCAAATCTAATCTATATGCTACTGGTCCAACTCTCTCAATTAACTTATATGGCCCCATAAATCTCGGGCTTAACTTTCCCTTCTTTTTAAACCTCAGCAGACCCTTCCACAGAGATATCTTCAAAAATACCCAATCACCAACTTGAAACTTGAGAGGTTGTCTTCTATTATCAGCATATCCCTTCTGTTTGTTCTGTACTACTCTAAGGTTCTCTCTAGCCATTTTGATCATCTCAGTAGTCATATCTATCATTTCTAGACCCAATATGTTTCTCTCTCCGACTTCTTCCCATCACATTTGAGTGCTACACCTCCTACCATATAAAACTTCAAATGGTGCTATCCCAATACTAGTTTGATACTGATTATTATACGCAAACTCGATTAAAGGCAAATAAGCATCCCAGCACACTGAGAAACTCAATACACTTGCCCTCAGCATATCTTATAGTATTCTGATGATTCTCTCAGTCTACCCATCAGTTTGTGGATGAAAAGTTGTACTAAACTGTAGTTGCGTACCCATAGCTTCTTGGAAACCTCTCCAATAGGTAAATCTAGAATCTATATCTGATACAATACTCAAGGATACTCTATATAATCTTACAATCTCTGCTACATACAATTCAACCAACTTTTTAGGACTCCATGTAGTTTTAATAGGAAAGAAATGCGATGACTTAAAAAGTCTATCTACTATAATCCATACAGCATCATGACCCCTCTGGGTAAGGGGAAAACCAGAGACAAAATCCATACACACATTTTCCCATGGCCACTCAGGTACTGGAAGAGGTTGTAATAAACCTGTTGGATGTCTATTCTCAGACTTCACCTATTGACAAGTCAGACATCTAGAAATATGTTCCACTACATCCTTCTTCATCCATGACCACCAATAATTTTGTCTCAGTCCCTTGTACATCTTATTATTTCCTAGATGCATGGAATATATAGAATCATGAGCTTCCCTTAGTATCTATTTTCTCATTTCCACATCATTGGGAACCCAAACTCAATGCCCCAATACTACCATACCATCTCCTCTAATTCTAAACTCAGTTGGCTTCCTACTCAACACTTCTTGTTGGATCTTTTCTATCCCCTCATCTCTACCCTGCATTTGTAATAAACGATTAATAATAGAAGATTGTACCACCATATTTGCCATCAATACTCCTCTATCATCAAGCTAGTAGTATGACTCCCAATATCAATTAATCTCCTTGCAGCCTTTCTAATTAATGCATCAACTACTACATTAGCCTTTCCTATATGATAATGAATGGTACAGTCATAATCACTAATAAACTCTATCCACCTCCTCTACCTCAAATTCAACTCCTTCTAGGTTGGTAAATGTGTCAAGCTTTTATGATCAGTAAAAATTTCATAATTGGCTCCATATAGATGATGTCTCCAAATCTTCAAAGCAAAAACTATTGCAGCCAATTCTAAATCACAGGTCAGGTAATTCCTCTCATGGTTCTTCAATTGCCTAGATGCATAAGCTATAACTCTCCCATATTGCATCAACACACATCCCAACCCCTGATGTGATGTATCACTATAAACCATAAATCCTTCATCACCATAAGGAAGCACTAATACCGAGGCAGTAGTCAATTTTTCTTTCAACAGCTGGAAACTCCTCTCACATTCCTCTGACCACCCAAACTTCACGTTTTTCCTAGTCAATCTAGTCAGTCGTCCAGCAATCATAGAATTTTTTTGGATGAATCTCCTATAATAACCAACCAACCCTAAAAAGCTTCTAACTTTAGTTACACTAGTGGGTCTTTCCCAATTCAACACTGCTTCTACCTTTTGTGGGTCAACTACTATTCCCTCTCCCGACACAACATGCCTCAAGAAAGATATTTCACTCAACCAAAACTCACACTTAGAGAACTTTTCATATAATTTCTCTCTCCTCAGAATTTCTAACACTATCTCTAAATGTTGTGTATGCTCATCTTCATTCTTGGAATATGCCAGAATGTCATCAATAAACACAATCACAAATCTATCCAAGAATGGTTTAAACATCCGATTCATTAGTTCTATAAATGTTACAGGAGCATTAGTCAACCCAAATGGCATGACCAAGAATTTATGATGGCCATAACATGTCCTACAAGCAGTCTTAGGCAAGTCCCCCTCCTTTATCCTCAATTGATTATAACTTGATCTCAGATCTATCTTAGAAAACACCCTAGCTCCCTGTAATTGTTCAAACAAATCATCTATCCTTGGCAATGGATATATATTCTTGATGATTATCTTAGTCAACTGTCTATAATCCATGTACAATCTCATTGCCCCATCCTTCTTTTTGACAAACAATACAGGGGCTCCCCAAAGTGACATTCTAGGTCGAATAAACTGTTTATCCAGCAACTCCTGAAGCTGAACTTTTAACCCTCTCAATTCAGCTGGTGCCATTCTATAAGGTGCTATAGATATGGGTGCTAATCTTGGAATCACCTCAATAGAAAACTCAATCTTCCTATTGGGGGGCAAACCAGTCAACTCTTCAGGGAATACATCAGAAAAATCTTTTACTACCAAGATTTCATCTAACTTCCTACTCTCCTTGCTAGAATTTACCACATATGCCAAATACCCCTCACAACCCTTCTTCAACCATTTACTGGCAGTTAAGATAGAAATAAAACAGTTAGCAAGTATCTTACGTTCTCCCTGAAAATTAAACTCTTCCTGTCCAAATATCTTGAACACCACATTCTTCCTAAAACAATCTACCAAAGCATGATATGCAGATAACCAATTCATCCCCAGTAAGAACCTCAACAACAATAGTATACATCAAAGGAGCACTAGCACCAATAAATTTCATATAAACACTGGATGTGAAAGAATGGGTTGTACCAGGATCAATTAATAATCTAGCAGGCCTATCAAGGACAAATACTATACCCATAACAACATCAGGAGTGGCTTGTGCATCCTATTGGGTCAATGCATACACTGCTATCTTTGGACTGTAATTGACTACCACATCCTCTCTTAGTTACTAATCCTTAACCTTTGTCCCACACACTCCCTGATCCACCACCTCTCTCCACCGGTCTTCTCCCAACACTTCCAACACCTATGTCAGTGGATTTACCCACTGGATAATCTGCAGCAACATGTCCTCCCTCACCACATACAAAACATATCTATGTAGGGCAATTCTGAGACAGACGCCCCGTCTCATTACATCTGAAGCAAACCCTTAGCTCTCGATCATACATTAGATTACCACCTCCCCTTAATGGCATACTTACTCTTCTACTATAACTTTCACTTCCCATAGCCTGTCTCCCGAACTTAGGGGTCCCACTGGTACTACTCTGAATGACAGAAGCAACAGATACTACTTGCCTCTGACTTTGCACTACAATTCCTTATGACAATGAATGCCCCCTCTAGGGTCGTCTCCCAGCCTACACACTCATATTGCCACCATTTCTAGGTCCTCAAATCTAGACCTCTTCAGCCACTCCCTCTTACCTCCAAACTCCATCAAATCTTTCTCAATTTGTAATGCTTTATCCACCAGTATAGCATAATTTTCAATGCCCATACAAGAGAGTTTAGTCTGAATGTCATAGTGTAATCCATCTAAAAATCTCTTACATTTCCTCTTCTCTATATTCACTAATTCAGGTAAAAACCTTGATATGGCTATAAATCTACTATCATATTCAGCCATCGATAAATTACCCTGCCTTAGATGAATAAAATCTCTCTTGTTGTGCCCGAAAGATATCTGGAAAATACTTTGTGAAGAACTCATCCTTAAACTTACTCTAAGTTAAAGGTTGTTCTACCTGTGTGCTTATCCTGGGCAAAATATCCTCCCACTAATGAGAAACCTCACCCTCCAGCATAAATGATGCAAAAGCAACCTTCTGTCTATCTATCACTGGTAAGACATCAAAATATTTCTCGACATGTCTAATCCACTGCTCAGCTTCTACAGGATTTACCGATCCACTAAAAGATTAGCTTTTAAACTTAAGAAATCTCACAAAACAATCACCTTGCATCTCATGTGTAAACATATCTTCTCCCTCAGGAACCTCTTATCTCACCACATCAGGTTCTCTTTTACCCCTCTCCTCTAATCTCCTCTACAAATTATCAGCCATTTCTTCAGCTGCATTCATCCTCTATAGGGCATGTTCAAGAGCTTCTCTCAATTCATCATTCTTAACCTAAGATTATCTCCTAACTCTACTAGTACCTGCCGCACTATCAATCTGTTCCCTCGCAGGAACCACAAACTGAACTTTCTCCTCTGCTTTAGTTCTTCTAAATATTGGGGGTCTACCATGTGCCCTCTAATTCAGAACTCAACCTCTAGCTCTAGCACGTCCATGTGTTATCCTCAAACTCTGCATTAAAATATACTTTATTTAGATATTCCACTTCTTTAAGTTCTTATGCAGTCTACAGAATCATAAAACCTAATGATCTGATACCAAAGTTGTAATGACCCATCCCGAGTTGGCCACCCCCGAGACGGTGTCAACACATTTTGAAAATCCCAGCATGACACATATATGCAATAATAAAAATTTATCAACTACAATTATCAATCCTCAACCCTTAACAGGGGAGATACGTCATCTAGATCTCAACTTAAACATTGTATATAACATAATATACATGAATATTTATAAATATTTTTTCTCATTAATCTGAGGATGTGGACCACGTGGCTTACGGATAATAAATCCATATGGAATAACGGGCAAGTAAAAGAGAGAAGCTCTCAACTGCTACAGTAACTTGTCCATGGTTCCCGCTCTTCTCTCTTCCCCCCCTCCATGTTCTCTGCGTCAATATCACTGTTCTCCCTAGCATAGGAAAGAAGAAGTCCAGTAGGAAGCTTCCCCAAATAGTCCAAGAGAAGAAAGACTTGGAATTTGTACAAAACCATTTCAAATCCAAAGATGCTACAGTACTAGATTTGCGTCAGGAAGTTCCAGTAGAATCCAGCAAGTTTGAGTCTAGAGGATTAAGCAAAGAGTCAGAAAACTTCTCCTACACCTTGGGAGAGAAGGAATTGAAGTCTTTGACACATGAGTTGGAAGGCTCTTCCTCAGGCAATGAAGGAAGTTCACACAGAGCATTAAGGGTGAACAGTAACCAAAATCGAGCCATGGCAATGAAAGCAATGCAGAAAGATACTTAGGCTTCAAAGGATGAGAACCAAAGCTCCTCTGAAGAGAGTGATGAGGACTCAGTACAGGTAGAATCCTATTCTTCCAGTAAAGAAGATGATTCTAGCTGCCAAGCTACTATTCACGGAGGACTTGTTGCAGCAAGGCAAGGAAAGAAACAGACAAGGAATGGGACCAAGCCACCTTCTCCCTTGAAGGAAAGAGGTTCCCTTATTGGTTCTAGTTCCAATGAGGCACTCCAAAGGATGGATGCTTCACTTGGTGCTCAAGAAAAAATAAGGGCTAAAGGCCATGTTAACAGTGGCAATACTACCCAGGAAGAAAGCAAGAATGCTCATTGGGTAAGCTTATTTGCTGAAAATAGGAAGCAAAGTAAGGGCTTACAACTCTCTACTATTGAAAGTGGGGGAGATATAATATGTGTTACAGAAGAAGACATTGAGGAAGTGTTTAGAGACTACCCTTTCTGCTTGGTAGGGTACTTTGCTGGAAGGTTCCCAAGAAGAGCTGCCCTGAAGATGCTCACAGACTCCTGGAAGGTAAAAGTCTTAACTCAATTCCGTGATAGTGGCTGGATTGTATTCAAATTTGAGAATGTTGAGGCTAGTATGAATGTTTTGCAAGAAGGACCCTATCAAGTATATGGTAGACCTTTACTTTTGAAATCAACTCCTAAATTTTTTCAATTTAGTAATGAAGAAATAAGAACTATCCCTATTTGGATTTAGCTGAAGGGTCTGCCTCTTGAGTTGTGGACTGCAAACTGCCTAAGTAAGATAGACTCCCAACTTGGAAAACCTCTCTATGCTGACCAGTTTACAAACAATAAAGAAAGAATTTCATATGCTAGGCTGCTTGTGGAAATTGATGTAGTAAAGAAAATTAAGTTCTCAGTGCCTGTAAGTTTCCCTAATGGGAATACTTTTGAGCAAAAGATATCTTATGAAAACCTTCCTAGATACTGCCCCAAGTGTAAGGTTCTTGGCCATGACCTCCACTCTTGCGGCCTTAATGTAAAGTCAGATAAGGGGAGAAAGCAGAATGGTAAGGGGACAGAAATAGCAAGGCAAGAAGGGACTAAAACTCCACTTGATACTGACAAGGGGGGAACACTCAAGATGCTGAGACAGTGGGGGTTGGCCTTTGTCTAGTACCTCCAGCTAAAGGAAAGACAACTCAAGAATCTAGAGGTGTTGTCCAAGTAGTGAATCCACTAGAAGGTGAGGATCCCATCACCAAAGAAACAAGGGTGAAGGGAGACCAGGGGCATGCATCAGCCCCAGTCCAGTTGGTATCTGGATTAAAGTCCATCTATCCCACTGAACCCCCTGACACTTATGTGTTGCCCAAGGGGACAGGAGTGCAGGGGAGCAGCATCCCTACAGCAAAGAAGAAAAAGGAAAATTAGGCTTGAAAGATCCTCATACAGTTGGGAAGGGAGGGAATACCTCCCATACCTCTCAATGATTGTAGTATGCTGGAACATCAGGGGTTTTCACAAACCCCTAAAGCACAATGAGGTGTTGCACCTCATGAAAAGTAATAGGATTGATATGATGGGAATATTAGAGTACAAGCTTAATGAAGATAAGCTGCTCAGAATCATGGGCAACAAATTTAACCTTTGGAGACAGATTAATAATTTTTCAGCTCACCCTACTGGCAGAATTTTGGTGATGTGGGACCCTTCTAAGGTCAGTATTTTTATAATTGAAGCATGTCCCCAAGTTATCCATTGTAATGTTTTATGTCTAATTTCCTCATGTAAATTTGTAGTAAGCTTTGTATATGGTTTTAATTCTATTGTTGCTAGAAGACCCATGTGGGATAATCTTTGTAGCTTCAGCTATGATAACCCAGCCCCTTGGCTTGTTCTGGGGGATTTTAACAATGTTTTTGCTGCTGATGAGAAAGCTAATGGGCTGCCTATAACAGACTATGAGTTAAGGGACCCTTCATTTTGTTGTAGAGAAATTGGTTTAACAGATGTTAGTGCTACTGGATGCTTGTTTACTTGGTCAAACAACAAAATCTGGTGTAAACTGGACAGAGTGATGGTGAATAATGTATGGTACCATAAGGGGCTTAAAGCCTAGGCCACATTCCTTCCTGCTGGATGCTTTTCTGATCATTCTCCATGCCTTGTTAACTTGCTGGATGAAGTTGGGGGGGGGGGGGCAGAAGATCCTTTAAGTTTTTTAATATGTGGACTAACCATGACAAGTTTCTTGACACTGTTAAATCACACTGGGGCAGTACCTTGGGTGGCACTAAACTATTCAAACTGTGTAGAAACCTGAAAGCTCTCAAAGTTCATTTTAAACTGCTCAATGAGAAACACTTCAGCCACATTTCAGAGAGAGCTCTGGAGGCTTCACAAAAGTTGTCTCGTCTCCAAAGGGAGCTTCATGATAATCCTTCTGATTCTGAGCTCCAATCTATAGTGGCTGACCAGAAGCTAAAAGCCTTTCAACTTGCTGAAGCTGAGAGGAGCTTCCTATCACAGCAAGCCAAATGCAGATACCTTATGAACAGTGATAGGGGTTCAAAATTTTTCCATACCCTGTTAAAAAGGAAGACTAGTAAAAACCATATAGCTGCTGTGGTCTCCTCAAATGGGTCACAGACTACCTCTGAAGCTGAAGTGGTTGAGGAATTCCTAAAGTTATATAAGAACCTCTTAGGATCTTCTTCCAGTTGCAGGCTCATTGACCTGGAAGTCATTAGAGAAGGTCCTATAATCCAAGAGAGCCAAGTTGATCTACTAATTAAGGATGTCACAATGGAAGAGATCAAGGAAGCCCTTTGGAGTATAGGGGAGGATAAGTCCCCTGGTCCAGATGGCTATTCTTCCAGATTTTTTAAGAAAGCATGGGATATAATCAACCAAGATATCATTGAGGCTGTGCAGGAATTTTTCTAGAATGGGAGATTACTAAAACAGTTAAACCATACCTCCCTTGCTTTGATCCTAAAATGCAAACAAGCTTCTAAAGTGGAGGATTTTAGACCTATAGCCTATTGTAATGTGATCTATAAGATCATCTCTAAGATCCTTGCCTCCAGATTAGCACCCTGCCTGAACTGCATTGTCAACCCAGCCTAGGTTGCTTTCATCAAATCTAGAAGCATGGCTGAAAATATCTACTTGGTCCAGGAATTGCTCATGAAGTATTGCAGGAAAAGAATCTCTCCAATGTGTATGATCAAGATAGACCTTAGAAAAGCCTATGACACTGTTGAATGGGAGTTTCTGAATAGTTTAATAGAGGGTCTTGGGTCTCCTGAAAAATTTAGAAAATGGATCATGGAATGTGTAACTTCAACAGCCTTCTCTCTATCCATTAATGGGAGTCTGCATGATTTCTTTGTGGGCAAAAAGGGCCTCAGACAAGGAGACTCCCTCTCCCCATACTTGTTTGTCATGATAGTGGAGTACTTGCCCAAACTTCTTGGGAGATTGAATGAAGAGGATGGGTTCAGATATCACCCTAAGTGTGATAAACTCAAGATCACCCACTTGGCTTTTGCTGATGACCTCATTCTCTTTGCTAGAGGGTATGTTAGGTCTGTTGGGCAGATAATGAAGTGTGTCAACCAATTTAGTGAGTGCTCTGGGCTACAAGCAAGCTTGGCCAAATCAAATATCTTCCATGCTGGAGTTCAAGCTGCTGAGTTAATGAAAATCAGAAGGATCACTAGAATGGAGGATGGTAGCCTCCCTTTCAAATACTTGGGGGTTCCTCTAGCTTTAGAAAGACTAAATGCTACTTACTACTCCCCCCTTATTGAAAAAATATCTGGGTACATAAATTTCTGGGCTGGTTCTTCTTTGTCCTGTGCTGGCAGAACTGAACTGATCAAATCAGTGCTTCAAGGAGTGAAGTGTTTTTGGCTTGCCATCTTCCCTATCCTTGGTAATATCCTGGAGAAAATAATTAGGATGTGCAGAACATTTCTATGAAATGGTAAGAGTAATGATATGAGGAAGGCTCTTGTAGCCTGGGTTGATTTATGCAAACCAAAAATTGAAGGAGGTTTAGGCCTGGTAGACTTAAAAGCATGGAACAAGGCTCTCCTTACCAGGGTCCTTTGGAACATCCACATAAAGAAAGACTCTCTCTGGATTCAGTGGGTTCAGTACTATTATCTGATGAATAAATCTACTCTTTGGAAGAGGATTTTAGAAATCAGAAATGACTTAACTAGCCAGTCATCTTCCACTCAGCAGGCCAGGGACAAATTAATGGAATGGGGGGTAGAGAATGATCTGTGCATAAAGAAGGTCTACAACTCAATCAGACTGAAAGGAAATGTGGTCAGTTGGGCTTCCTTGGTGTGGAATGGTCACTGCTCCCCTAAGCACTCCTTTATTCTTTTGCTGGCAATACAGAACAGGCTTCTCACAAAGGATAGACTTCAACTGGAAGGAGAAGATAAACTTTGCCCCCTATGTAAAGAGCAAGATGAATCTAAGGAACACTTTTTCTTCTCATGCAGGATTAGTAAGGAAACCTGGGATACCGTCAAAGTTTGGCTAGGTTGCAGAAGACATATGACTATAATTGAAAGTGCAATCAAGTGGACCCAAAAAGTAAGAGGATCTGGCCCCCTAGCCATAGCAAAAAGGATAGCCCTAGCTTGCACAGTGTAAGTATATGGATGGCTAGAAATACTAAATTATTTGAGCAAACTCCTATTCAACCTATCAGCCTAGCCAAGAAGATCCAAATTGTAATTTATAGAATTGTGTATGCATTTTGCCCAGAGATTAGGCTTCTTTTGTAAGCTTATTTTTGTTTTGTTTCTGTTTTTGCTCTCATTGTAAATCCCCTGGGAATGCCTAGTGATATTTTTGTACATTTTGATTCATACAAGCTTTACTTACAGATTAAAAAAAAAAAAAATCCGTCTAGATCTCAACTCAACAACTATTTGTCCTGCCTGCTGCCTGAAATCATTTAACATTGAGGGATGAGCTTCACAAGCTCAGTGAATTAAATTTATTAGAATTATTCTATTATCACTAAACATATCATAAGTCTCATTCTCTATTAATCTCTTCTTCTTATATATTTGTTCACCTTAAGACCATAAATTATCTCATAATTACCTCGCTATGAGGTTCACAGCATATAGTCTACCATTTAGATAGTTCTTATCATTTCATACTTCTATGTTTCTTTCTCAACATTGTTGTCTCTCTATGAGACTCATTCATCTATAAATTTAAAATAACATACAACACTTTAGCATTTCAGTAATACAATCAATATTTAAAACAGATGCAATGCATGAATTATTATTAGGGAACGTCTTCCCACATGTCAACATGTTTTTGTCTTAGACCGGCCCCCTCCCGATTCTTTTATTTCCAGCATATACCGGCTGTCACGATTTTCATATTTTTCCAACATATACCAGTTGTTACGGTTTTCATTTATTTCCAGCATATACCAGCTGTCACAGTTTTTCATTTAGACTGGCCCCCTCCTGATTCTTTTATTTCATGCATATGCATATGAACAATGATATAATATGCATATGAACAGTAATATAACAACAAACATGTATTCAGACATTAAATTTAGCTATCATGCCTTTTCTTAATTTACTATTTGATCAATTTTACTAATTTTTTCTCCACATATATCACATCAATTTATCAACTATAACTCATCAAGAATTTCATTTATCCCATTCATTATTTAATCGACTCATTATTCTAATAATATTACTTCTCAAATAATAACTTTCCACATATCAATTATACCTATCATACCCATAAAAAAACTTTCATCTATTATCAAATCATAGGTTAATAAGTTATTCAAATATTATCACTATATATTTCATATTTATCTTGATTACTTATAGTAAATCTAACTTACCATGTAGCACTTAAAGCTACTCGTGGATCACCTTCTTGCCTTTCCTGCTCCTCTCAACAATTTCTCTCGGTTGCTAATCATCAACACCTTCTGATTTTCTTAGAGCTTCTCATGATTCTCTATGAAATTCACTCGTAAACCCCTTCAAAATTTTATTTTTTAAACCTTTCTTTCTGTCCCCAAGTGTTAAAGAAATAGAGTAGTTTAGATTTGAGATTGAAGAAATCAAACAGGATTTGGTAAACTAATAAAACAATTCCATATAAATAATGGAATTACGCGGCACCAAACCGCTCACCATTTGCTTGCTGTTGAACATGTAAAAGGGTAAGTGATTTTGGCAACACCTGGAGCCAGGTGTTGCCACGTCAAGTTTTTTTCTTTTTCTTTTTCTTTACACCACCATGTGTCTGTGTTTTTTTTTTAGAATTGTTTTACAAAATTTAAATCTTTTGCATATATATATATATATATAATATTTTAAATCCCAGTCATATTTATCAAATTACTTCTTTACCTTTTCTTTACGAATACGGGTATTACATGAGTGCCCTGCTCTTAAGTCCAAAATGTCCCCCGCATGCATAAGAATGATAGAAGGTAAGAATAGAAGAGAATTTGGATTCGGGTACACACCTTCTTGTTAATTGATCGGAGCAGTGCTTCCACAGATATGGATCATCCCATACATAGTACTTTGCATCCACTTTAATCTTGTCCTTCATAGCACGAGTCAAATCCTTCTTGGTAACCAAGTAATTGACAATATCTGCGTACCAAGGGGCTACCAATCCAACTGAAAATAATTGCTCATCTGAAAAATTCTCATGCAATGGTAGGGAATCTTCATCATGAATCAAGCGGCTTAGATGATCTGCAAGTAGATTTTCACTACCTCTCTTTTCTTTAATCTCAAAATCGAATTCTTGCAAGAGAATTATCCATCAGATGAGGCATGGATTAGCATCTTTCTTAGTCAGCAAGTACCTTAGAGCTGCATAATCAGAATAAACACTTACCTTTGTACCAGTCAAGTAAGAACAAAATTTTTCTAAAGCAAAGATAACCGCCAAGAGCTCATTTTCAGTCATGGAATAGTTAAGCTGGGCATCATTTAATGTTTGGGATGCATAGTAGATAGCGTGGGGAAGTTTTCCCACTCATTGTCCTGAAACAACACCCACACCATAGTCATTAGCGTTGCTTATGATCTCAAATGGGAGGTTCCAGTCAGGTGGTTTGATAATAGGAGTCGAAGTTAAGAGCTCCTTCAATTTTTCAAATGCTTCTTTACACTTCTCATCAAACTCAAAAACTACATCCTTTTGAAGCAACTTGCACAAAGGCAATGCTATCTTTAACAAATCCTTGATAAACCTGCAATAAAATCCTACATGACTAAGAAAATAACGAATCTCCTTCACACTAGTAGGAGGTGATATAGAACGAACAATATTAATCTTAGATTTATCAACCTCAATTCCTCTAGAAGATATAACATGTCCCAATACTATACCTTGATCTAACATAAAATGACATTTTTCCCAGTTTAATACAAGGTTAGTTTCCATGAAACATTTAAGAACGAGTGTAAGGTTATCAAGACATTTATCAAAAGAATCACCGTAGACACTAAAATCATCCATAAATACCTCTATGATGTTCTCAATATATTCCAAAAAAATACTGACCATACACCGTTGGAAAGTCGCTGGAGCATTGCAAAGACCAAAAGGCATACGTCGGTAGGCAAATGTATGAAATAGAAAAGTGAATGTCATCTTCTCTTGGTATTCCAGTGCGATCATAATCTGGTTATAGCCTGAATACCTATCAAGGAAACAGTAGTAAGAATGACTGACTAACCTTTCAAGGATTTGAATGATGAACGACAGAGAAAAGTGGTCTTTGCGAGTTGCTGAGTTGAGTTTTCGGTAGTCGATACAAACTTGCCATCCGGTTTGGACACAAGTCGAAACTAGCTCATTATCTTCGTTCTTGATGACAGTGACCCGGATTTCTTTGGAACCACCTGTACTGGACTCACCCATTTGCTATCCGAGATTGGGTAAATTACTTTCAGTATCTACTTTTTTACTACCTCCATCATAGGCCGGTTTAATCTTCGTTGTGCCTCTCTGGTAGGTTTCGATCTCTCTTCTAGCAATATTCGGTGTAAGCACATGGATGAATTAATTCCTTTGATATATGTTATTATCCAACCAATATCCGTCTTGCGATCTTTAAGCACCCGAATGAGCTTATCCTCTTGTAAATCTGAGAGGTTCTTGGTAATGATCACAAGAAATGTGTCATTCTCACCCAGGTAAACATACTTAAGATGCTTTGGAAGGAGTTTTAGTTCCAAGTTAGGTGTCTATACCACAGAAGGTAAAAGTTTCTCATTATATATGGGTAATTCAAGGAATAAAACATCATACCTCATTTATGGTAGGTATTCTAAGAATGCCACAGCCTCCTCTACATCTTCAGTCACTTGTACATTTCGTTTCGACCTATTGGGAGTTTTCATCTCCAAGTGCTCATTAATGGTGACCTCCAAACCATCTTTGCCAGTTAACTCAAATAATTGTTGTGCTAAAGAATCAATAATGTCAATTAAAAATACATAATGTAAATCACTAGGATATCTCATGGCCTCATAGATATTGAAACAAATAAATTCCTCATCGAATTCTATAGTGAGAGTCTCATCATGAACATCTATCTTTGCCTGCGTAGTTTTTTATGAATGGTCTTCCTAGTAGTATCGGTGTTTGCTTGGGAGATGTCTCATCCTCTATCTCTAGAAAATAAAAATCCACCGGAAAGATTAATTCATTTACCTACACCAAAACATCCTCTATAACTCCCTTTAGATAAGTATTAGAACGGTTAGCAAGTTGTATAATTACACCAGTTTCCTTAAGTAGTCCAAGATTTAAATAAGTATAAATATAATAAGGCATCACACTAATTGAAGCTCCTAAATCTAACATAGCTTTTTCAAACCTGGTATTGCCGAATGTGCAGGGAATGGTGAAAGTGCTTGGATCTTTGCACTTGGGTGGAAGCTTCCTTTGTAGCACTGTTGAGACATTTTGCCCCACACTTATTTGCTAATTCATTTTTAGCTTTTGCTTATTGGTGCATAATTCTTTCAGGAACTTGGCATAGCGCGGCACCTGCTTTATTGCATCCAAAAGAGGTATATTTACCTCCACCTTGCGGAAGGTCTCCATAATTTTCTTATCTTGCCCCTCATTTTTAGACTTAGTAAACCTGTTGGGAAATGGTGGATGAGTAACACAGGAAGAGTTAGACATTTTTGCACTTACCTTTGGGGATGATGAATTATCAGTGGATGGTTCGCTTTCATCTTCCTCCAGAATGGCTTTCCTTTTTTGTTCTTACTTTTTGGATGGCATGTTTGATAGTGCATGTGGTGAAGTTTCAAGTGGCTTTCCACTTCTCAATGTGGCTGCACTAGCATTCTCCCTTGGGTTAACCACAGTCTGAGATGGGAGTTTTCTTGATCCTTGTGCTTCTAACTTACCCACTGTTATAGCCAGTTGGCTCATTTGATTCTCCGGAATTTGGATATTTGCCTTGGTTTCCTGTTGAAATTGCATTGTATTGGTAGCAAGGGCTTTTACTATGTCTTCTAGAGATATACCTGAGTTTTGTGGAGTGGGTTGAGGTTTAACTTGGTATGGCTGTTGTATCCTTTGTTGATTGAACCCCGGTGGCTAATTGAGAATGGCATTTGGAGCATTTTGTTGATTCCTCCTATAGCTAAAATTAGGATAATCCATCCATCCAGAATTGTAAATGTTGGAGAAAGGGTCATATCTGTGCTTTTGTTGACCTATAAATCTGCCTATGGCGTTAGCTTGCTGTGTGTTGCCTTCTTACAAAGTTAGGCACATGTCAGTTGGATGCCCTATCATTGAACAAACTCCATATGGTTTGGCTTGTTGCATGTTCCCCACAGCCATTTGTTGCACAAGTGAAGTGAGGTGGGAATGTTGTTGCTCAATTGTTGTTGTCCCTACCTCATTCACTTTCTTTGGTGGTGGTGGTGGTTCATGTCGGCTACTGAACTGTTAGGAGTTAGCTACCATGTTTGCAATCAAATTCTTTGCAGCTTTCAGTGTTTTATCCATTAAGGATGCCCCACTAGCAGCATCAATCTTACTCTTCTCCAATGGTATTAATCCCTCATAAAAATATTAGATGAGGAGTTGTTCACTAATTTGATGGTGAGGGCAACTAGCACAAAGTTTCTTAAAACGCTCTTAGTATTCATAAAGTGATTCTCCATTATACTGCTGAATACCACATATTTCCTTCCTAATGTTGGCAACCTTTGATTCAGGGAAATACTTCTCCAAAAATAGCCTATTCATATCATTCTATGTGGTTATAGTGCCAGAAGGTAAATAGTAGAGCCATTCCTTTGCTGAATCAGCCAGAGAGAATGGAAAGGCTCTCAACTTGACTTGCTACTAAAAAATTCGTGTCAGTTTATGCTTGAACACACCACATGAAATTCCTTGAGATGCTTATTTGGGTCTTCTCCTGCAAAATCTTGGAATGTCGGCAGGAGATGAATCATTCCCGATTTGAGTTCAAAAGCAACCTGTAGAGTACGATACTCAATACATAATGGTTGTTGATCAATGTTCGGTTATTCAGTGTCATATCCTCGTAATCAAAGTAGTTTGAATCAGTTGATGAGTCGTTTGACAAACTAGATGGGAGGGCGGTGTGGACTGCTTGATCAAATGTTTTTGAGATGGATCCTTTTGATCTCAAGTTGTAGGGACTCTGATGTATTCAAATTTACCTAAAAAGGAAAAAGAAAAAGAAACTGAGAAAACAAAAAGAAAAAACTAAAAACAAACTAAAAAATTAAAATTAAAATTAACAAATAAGTAATTTAACGAATTAATTTAACAATCCCCAGCAACACTGAGCCAAAATTTGGCACGCAAAAAAAAAAACAGACATATAAATTATTTCCTTGCTCTAAAAGTTATTATATAAAATATAGTGGAAAACAAAAGTCATTTTCCACAGAGGATTGTAAATTAATTCAATTAAACACTTAATTGTTAAAAGAAAAAAAATATAAATAATTAAACTAAATTAAATTTAAAACAACCTAATAAACTAATTGAGGGGTTTTTTAAATGATTAACTAAAAATTACGAATAATGAAAGACAACTAAATATGATTCAAAATTGAATAAACTTTGTAACAATAATGAGATACTGGTCAAAAAATCATTCTCCCCCACTAGACATGAAATGATGAATCAATATCAGAGTTATCCCCAAATTCCTAATAAAATTACTGACCATAGATAATAATAAGCTCTATTACCCCAAACTTTCCTTAGTTTGTCGTTAAGTAAAACAAGCTTTTTTCTTAATCTCTATCTATTAAATAACTTAGAATAAGCTCTTTAAATTTAATTTAATAGAAGCATTAGGTTAAGAAAGATAGGTTGGTCCAAGAAACAAACGCATAAGCTCGGTTCATTTATCTTGAGTTATGTTCCATATAATAATCACACGAAAATATCTCATCATCAGTGATTAGTAATTGCTACCATTGATTAAAAATTCAAGACAATTACGGATCAAGATTCCTAACCTAGCAAGAGATAATTACCCTATTTCATTTGGTTGGCCACCCAGAATAAAATAATAATCATAATCATAAACAATTCTTATGGAAGAACATAAACAATTTTATTAGAAATATGGATAATAATCTCTGAATATTCAATCACAAAATCATGTCTAGTGCTTTGAAATCACCCTTAACCAAAAATAAAATTAGCTAGGCATAATCCTAAAATTAAAAACAAAATAAATATTCAAAGACATGAAAGATGGGAAGAATGAAAGCGAACAACAGTAATCTAGATGAATCTCCCAATCACCAATAGCAGCTATGTTCTTCCCAATTTTCTCTTCTCTCTTTTTTCTTTGTCTAGGAAAAATCTGTTGTGTTTTCAAGGCAATGACAGCTGGCCTTATATAGGCAAACTCCTAAAAAATAAAAGGAAAATACAATAATAGTACTCCTTTTAGAAAAAGGAAAGACATTGAAATTGAAAATACTTCTACTTCTAGGAAAACATGAAATATGAAAATAACTAAAAAGAAATATGACACAAAATAGGAAAAAATGCAGCACAAGTAAAAGGAAAGACATTGAAATTGGAAATACTTCTACTACTATGAAAACATGAAATAGAAATTAACTAAAAGGAAATATGACACAAAATAAGAAAAAGTGCAGCACAAGTAAAACTGGTATATATATGGAGGCTCACAATATTCATTAGGTTTTTTTTTTTTTTACTTTATTCTCCAGCTATGCAAACTGTGGCCCAAGAAAAGTATGTCGCAGCCTGTGTCAGTAGACACGTCATTCTTCGAATTCAGCTATTTTCCTTTAATAAAACGACATCAGCTCTCTCATTCTGACTCCGATTTTTGAATCGTTTGATCCCAGACACTCCGAATCTTCTTGTCAATATTATTTTTTCATCCAAATATTATTTTTAAGCACATGCGACCTGAAAATACACCAAAAATACTTGTGATCTTGAAAAAACACATTTTAAAGACAATTAAGTAAAAATGTAAGATTTAAACCTAATTTCCCACAAATAATACCGATAAATCACTAAGTATTAGTGTATTTTCAAGTACTCATCACCCATTAAGTTAGTTTATTTTTATTTTTTAAAAATTTAATGTAATTACTAATTAAGTTCATCTAAGCAATAATAAATGTAGAAAACTTTGTCCTTATTTTTTTAAGTTTTTTATTTTCCCTTGAATTCTCAAACATAATATAGATAATCAAACATTATTTTCTATTTGTCAAATCGATAGCCAACAAAAAAAAACTAAAAAGTAAAAGGAATAGCTTATAGAGTTATAGTATATTCGTATTGTGTTTCTTATAAGTAAATTTCAAATTCAACTCATTTTACCTCCATTTTATTTATAAATATGGCTATATATGAGATAATGAGATAACAATTTTTACTTTACCACCATTAGTTTAATGAAAAATATCTTTGTTAAAAAAAGGCAGGCTAATGCGGGTTTTAAAGTCGGGTTGTTTCGGGTTTTAGGTCGAGTCGGGGTTCAGTCAGGTTCGAGTTCGAATTGTTTCAGGTTTCGAGTCATTCATGTTTGGGTCTTTTTGGGTCTCGGGTCGTTTCTGGCTTGGGTAATTCAGTTTCGGGTCATTTAAGGTTTCAGATCGTTTTGGCCACGGGTTGTTTCATATGGCTCGGGTTTGGGTCGAGTTGGGTTCAGATCACTTTATTTTAATATGTTTTCGAATTTCAAACGAATCAAATTTCGGATTAATCAAGTCAAATTTTTTGATCGGGTCAGATTTTAGCACCACTAATAATCAATATCAGTAATTATGTAGGATAGACATTTTTCCAACATTTTCCGTTCTAAATAAAGAGTACGTACGAAAGTCCTTAGATTTTTCCTACAGTAACCATAAAGATATTTTGTAGGTGTATGTATTCTTTTCTGTTGTAGAAAAATTGCATTGCTCATCTTTGAATATTGACCTCTTCAAATTTTAAATTGGTTGTAATTTAACTTTATCAAATATTATTTATTAATTATATTATTTTAAGTATTTCAAAATATATAAAATTTTATCATTATTTTTTACACATTTAAAGATAATCGTGTTATATCATGAGAAAAAGTTTACAAAATTTTAAAATATTGTACATATTTTGTTTGTTTCTTTATGATTGAAATATTTAAAAAAAAAACACTTGAGTGAAAAATTTACAAAAAAGAATTAGATAACTTTCATTTGATTGGAGTTTATTGAAACCCAGTTTTTGTTGAAAAATAAGTATTTGGTAGATGAAGATGATAATATTGTAATTATGTAATTGAAAGTTTGAAGACTGTAAATTAATTATTAAATTCAATCCACGTTGTGTAATTAACTATTTTTTTGATTTATATATAAAAAATTTATCACTTTAAATACGTAGATTATTATAGTATTATGCGCTTCGGTAATAAGATAGTACACTTTTAGAGACCTAAGTGCATTGAGTCTGATAGTTGGTGAACTTGTAGTGCAATTTTCTCTTTCTTAAGACCCTTAAGTTTGATCTCGCTTTCACTATTCAGTATTTTGCTTTCTAATTGAATTAATCGTAATAAGTGAATTCAAGGCGATACCTTTAAAACTTAAAATCACTGATGTGAGCAAGCTGAATTTATATCTTTCCTTGATGTACAAACAATAGGCTTCCAATTAATTAGAGATGTCTTGAAAAAGGAATCAATCTATTAATCGAAATTAATTTTAGTGTGTTTGCAATTGTGTTTCCTTTGAAGAATTAGGCGTCCACACACATGCATAACTTCATTTGGTGAAAATCTAAATGAACAAACATAAGAAACAGCTCTCTTTATCAACGTGTTTGTCACTCTCTTTTGAAGTGTCCTTGCGTTTTACAAGAATTCCTTCCATGCTATCTTATGGCATCACGTTCGTAAATCGCAGCAGGGCTTACGTACGTGAATTAATTTGATCATCTCCCAACAGACTAGCAGATATGATACGGACAACGTCCTTCCTTCTTACTCATCGAAGAAGTGAATGAGAATGCTTGAGTAAGTTGTTAACAGGTTGGTTTCCTTGAGCTATACATAATAGATTGTTCACACTTTCTGTCATCTGCTTTTTTTTTTTACAAGTGCATTTGTATTGTTAATAAATAATAAAAGGGTATTATCTATGATGAATTATATTCAAAGAAACTAAAAATTATATCAAAACCTTTTTGAAACTTCCTCCTGCATAAGGGACTGCCCTTTGGTATGCAAGAGAAGTAGATGGAGATTTCCTGCTTGTTTCTTCTCTACATGCCAATTTCCCATTACTTCTACTTCGCCTGGTAACTGTTGGGGTGCTCTGCCACTTGCCATTCAATACACTAGGGAGGCTTGATTCCTAACACCATCAAACCACAAAATCTTTAAATTTTGCCCTTCGTTAATAAAATAAAATTAATAGTAGAACTCCTAGTACAGTTTAAAAAAAAAAATCATAAAGGACGTATCCTCTATCTTCAAATTTTCTAAATATAAGAAAACTGAAACTTTAGAGAAGGAAAATAGAAGGGCACATGTTTTCCTTCCCTTTTTTTAACTCCATTTAAAAAAAGAAAAAGAAAAAAAGGATTGATGTTAACCCTTTCTTTTTTTTCCCATTTTAAAATAAATCATTTTATTATGAAATGAGAATTATGTATATGGCCGTGGAATCGAAATTGTTGCATTAGGCGGAGAGAGCAGGAAGTACATTATTTTGAAGGTTTGGAATTAAACATACCAAAAAGAGCACGGTTGCACAGTGCTTGAGTACCTCCAAATTCATTCGAACATCGTCAAGGCTCCTGTGTAACGAATAATGATGGAGCTACTAAACCACGACTATTATTATTTTCTAAAGGACAAAGCAAGAAACTAATTATTCATATTATATCTATCTGGACAAAATTCGATACCTGTGCTTTTGCTGTCCAAGCCCAAAGTAAGCAGCCAAACTTTCCATCTAAACATAAATTGAAAAGGTCAAGCTTTTGTTTAATTTATCAAACAGTACATTGCAGCAAAAAATTTCAGTTTGCTATGTACCTTCATATTACCGGCTCTTCTGCCAAACTTGTCAGTCAAGACCCCTAAAGAATCAATCATCCCAACAGGTACTGGTGCAGGCTTACTAATCTCAGCAAACGCCTCTTTAATGGAACACAATCAAATCTTTGAATGTTATGGCCTGCCCAAATTCTACTGTTCAAAATGCTAAATATTTTATCAGCAACTTCCACGAATTCAGGTGCATCAGCAACAACATCACGAGTAATCCCTTCACAATGACTAGACCTCAATGTGACAATGGACAAGTCTTTTGGTCTTATAAGAGTGGTATAACTCTCAAGCTCAATCAGCTTTCGTGGGCAAACTACAATTGCACCAAACTCCAATACCGTTGTCCAGTTCTATTGGGTACAGTTGTTTCTAAGTCTGAAGACAATCTCTGTGTTGTGTTCATTAATGCAAGAACTAGATGCCTCCATTTTAAGTTTTTGGTTTCAGGTTTTTGGTGATTTTGATCGTCTTTGTAAGTCTCCTATAAATGGTGAAGGAAGATGGAAAGGAAAGAGATTTTTTTCCACATGAGATTGATTGTCTTGTAGTTCAAGTCTAGTTAAGGCATTGGATGAAGGGGTCCTTAGCTTCTTGTGGATGTATTTTGCAAACCATTTCCAGTTAGGCAGCAATATTATTGTAAAGGGAAACAAGTACTCGTCACTCTCTCCAATTGCTTTTGGGGGAGAAACCTTTCGGTAAATCATTTAGAAGTTTTAACAATTTCCTTCATCCAAGAGGATGTAACTTAATATGTTGGAACAATTGAAGCAAACTCTCCCACACGGGGAATTGATTCCATACTGTCTTACATAACTTAAATTTTGATTTGATTACCATGTAAAGTAGGTTCACGAGAATATTTTGAATTTTCAGGCAATGGAATTTCAAGACCACATAACTTGAGGGAAATGTTTTCCATTCTAATAGCTTGGGTTGCGTGGACATATATTACCTGCAAACAGAGGAATGACAATACCATTGTAACAGGCTTCTTCCTCTTATAGCGATCATGAGTTTGTAATTTCTATACAATTTGTTACAGTGCTGGAAACATTTACAGGGCCAAAACATTGTAGCTTTTGCACATATATATGCGTCGTTTGGATCCCACTTAAAGTGGGATTAAAGCAGCTTTTCTTTAAAAAAAATAGTTGCCTTAATCCCACTTTGAGAAGGATCCCAAACAACCCTGTAATCTAAAGGAATAATAACTGACATACAAAAGTAAATGCTGACAGAAAGAAAACAAATGAACCTGGATAACCAGCCTGCATTTTTATTTGAAAATGACGGTTCACTCAGAATACACGGTTCGAAACACAGGGAAAAGTACCAAAAAATAGCAACATTTGCGACAACCATCTAGTCATCATCTAAGGTTAACAGGAAGAGCAGGCCTGAGTCGGATAAGGGCTTTCTTAATTCTCTCTGCAGCCGCCTGTAGGGTAA
>CM043703.1:88943226-88958226 GCA_023935145.1 Bretschneidera sinensis
TCCCAAATGAAATGATACCCAACATCCACATGCTTAGTCCTCTCATGGAAATCCGGGTTCTAACACAAGTGCCACGCACTTTGGCTATCCAAAGACACCACCACCTTCTCTTTTAGGACCTTCCACTCGTCTAACAACCCTTTGCACCACATAGCCTCCATGATGGCTTCCGTAGCCGCTATGTACTCTGCCCTGCTTGTTAAGAGTGCTACCACTGGCTGCCACTGAGCCTTCAAGTACCTCAGCAACCACTTCATCCCAAGCCAAAGCTCCTTTTCGGGATTACTCACAAATCTGCTGAGAGCACTAATTGCCCGAGAAATCTTCAACTTGTTTCTCTCCCTTTCCTGGATTATTCTCATCCCAAGGATCTTTTGTGCAAGGTAAGGTCCTTCCTCTCGAACTCCTCCCTGAGTTGAGATGTCAACCTTTCCATCCTCTCCCTGCTATTCTCAACCAACAACATCTCATCCGCATAGACGAGGATACTCACCACTTTCTCCACCTTGTGTCCAGATGAGAAGTTTTCTGTGAAATCTATGCCTTCTCTTTTTGTGAACCCCTTCACCATCAGCCTAGCCTTATTCCAGACTTTATCCCCTGGAGGGTTCCCTTCTTTGATCTTGTAGGTGCACTTACAATCCATAACTCTCTATTTTTTTGGTTTGGGCACCAATTCCCAAGAGTTGTTCTTCCTCAAAGAATCCATGTCTTCCTCCATAGCTAGCTGCCACTTTGGCGACTCCTTACATTCCATGGCATCGTTGTAAGTTTCTGGTTTAACCTCTCCTTTTGTCCAAGGAGCTGTTGCATTACCATCCGCAAACCCATATCTCAAAAGTGGTCTGACCACCCTCTTTTCTCTGTCCCTTGTGAGCTAGTAGTCATTCTGACTTGCTGCATCATCTCCTTCTAGTTCAGCCTCCTCATGGGTGTCCTGAGCATAGCCTTCATCAATGGGCTCTACCTGGTCCGAACCCTTTTGCCTTCCTTATGCATCTCAACAGTACTTAATAATTAGCATTTTAGGGTTGATCTAAGTTTTAATTGCACTTTTATTCGTTAACAACTCTAAAGTGGTATTCTTCAATTGTTGATTAATTTTGGTGCACTTTTAGGTACTTTGAGTCCAAAAGAGAAGGAAAAGCTATCGTTGCTTGAAGCATAATGACTCAATGAAGACTGAAGTGAAGGCATGATTACGGAAGGACAAAACAAAGAGAATCAATTCTTAAGTGTGTGCGCTGCAGCTTGGAAATATCCAAGCCTCGGCCTCCAGAAGCTTGCCCAAAAGAGCTAATCCTCCTTCAGTGTGCGCTGCGGCCTGGACTAGGCAGGACCACGGTGCCCAGAGCCGCGGCCTGGACTAGGCAGAGCCATAGCACCCAGAAGCTCTCCAGAACAAAGAATAGTCAGAGCCGCTGTGCAAGAAAGTGAGAGCCGCGGCGTGCACTCGAAAGTTTGTTTCCGAGTTATGACCTAATTAGGACTTTAATGATTGTTTAAACCCTAGAATATCCTTGGACCTCTTGTACTATAAATATATCACTTACGGTTTAAGAGAGGACATCTTTTGAAGTCTAAAAAACTCAAGAAGGCTACCACACTCTCCTCCATCAAAGTGTTCAACCATGAACTTCATGGCGAACTAATCTCTAAGCAAGGCGAAGGGATGAATCCCTAGGTGTAGTTGTTCTTATTTTCCTTTCTTGATTTAGTTATAGTTGGGCTTTATTGTCAAAACATTGTTATGTGTTACTCTTTTATCTAATTAAAGGATTTTCTCTTAATCCGGTGATTGTATCCTTATCTCCATATAAGTTTAGTCATGCTTTTCTTATGTGACATTGTTTGGGTATGATTAAGTCTGGTAGATTTATCTTTTAGGTTTGTCCATTACTGCAATATTTTCATTAAAAATATATTGTCGTTTCTTGATAAATCTATAGGATAGATCATGTGTGCTTAACTAAAAAGAGTAATTCATATCAATTACATTAAGGTATATATATGTGCTTGATTGAATATTTGCCAATTGCTTGTTTGGGATGTGAAACTTGCAATCGAGATAAAAACGATTGAATTAAGATTGGAATAAGGCAACGAACCTAGGGAGGATTCTCAGAACCTTGTTGTTTCTTTATCATAGTTTTCAATATATTTACACAATTACTTCATCATTGATATCTTCTCACTTGATTATTATCGTTCGTGTTAAGGTTTGCACTTTTCCTTTATAGATCGCTTTTCCCTGTGGAATCGACACCCCAAAGCTGTGCTATAACTACCGCGTTATACTTTGGGTGTAATCAAATTTTGGCACCGTTGCCGGGGAAACACGCTTACATACAAGGAAATCTGTCAAACTCTAAGACAAGACGGTACTATCGTTCCTTTCTTTAAGTTTTGATTTTCTGATTTTCTTTTATTTGTTTTGTTTTATTTATTACCTTTTAACTCAGTTGGTGTATGCTTAGGCCGAGAGATTCGCGAGGTAGGTTCACTAAAGGACCCGAAATAGAGTTACCTTTTCCTCCCACGTCCGTTAGCGAAACCTCGCCTAGATCAAACCCTAGTGTACACCCAATCGAGAATTTAGAAAATTTTGCTAACATGGTTGAAAACCCTAATGAGAATGTTGCTAGGACACTTAAAGATTATTTACATCCTAGCCGGACAGCCACACCATCATGCATTATGTTTCCAGCCAACATTCTCCATCAAGATATTAAACCAGGGATGATTCAATTACTCCTTACATTTCATGGTTTGGAAAACAAAAACCCATATGTACATATTTGGGAGTTTGAGGAAGTAGTTGCGACTTTTCATAATCAAGATGCAGCTGATGATATCGTGAGACTCAAGTTTTTTCCTTTCTCCTTGAAGGATAAAGCTAAGAGTTGGTTATACTCCCTGAGATCTATTGGGTCATGGAATGAGATGACCTAGGTCTTCTTTAATAAATACTTTCCTCAACATAAGACCAATGCCTTAAAAAGATAAATCTCCACCTTTGCACAAAAGGAGAACGAGACTTTGTATCAGCCTTAGGAGAAATTTAAGGAGCTATTAAGTATGTGTCCACACCATGGGTATGAGAGTTAGCACTTAGTGAGCTACTTTTATGAGGGACTTACCTATAGAGAGCACCAATTCGTAGAGATGATGTGTAATGGTGAATTTCTGCAAAAAAACCTTGATGAGGCCATTGAGTACCTCAATGAGCTTGCTGAAAAAGCTCATACTTGGATTGGACCTAGTGCTACTGAAAACACCAATAGGTCACGACCTATAGGAAACCCGAGTGGTGGTGGAATTTACCATCTTAGAGAAGAAGACAACCTGAAAGCTAAGGTCGAAATGCTTAATAGGGAGTTAAATGCATTAAAAACTAAAGGCTCAAAACCAACACACGTAGTTAACCATGCCGAATATTCGGAACGATGTTTTGTGTGTGGTAGGATAGATCATCTCGTCTAAGAGTGTCCCACATTTACTGAGATGAGAGGGATGTATGAGGAACAATGTAATGCCTTAGGCATGTACAAGAAGCCTCTTGCACCATTCTCTAACACCTATAATCTGGGATGGCGAAATCACCCCAACTTCAGCTGGAAATCTGAATACCAGCAGCTTGCACAACCCCCTAGATCATACACTGCACCATATCATGCACCCTCATCCTCTAGGAACTCTTTAGAAGACACTTTACATGCTTTTATAGAGGCATAGGGTAAGACAAACCAAAGGTGTGAGACATTAATTACACAGGTTGTTGAAGAGAACAAAGAGATAAGGAGCCAAGTGACCAAACTGATGGGCTCATTGAGTGTGAATGAGCGAGGGAAGTTCCCTTTCCAAACTCAGTCCACACCCCAGTGTCAACATATGGCACAAACAAATCTGGAAAATGTAAATGCCATTGTGACAAGAAGTGGTAAGACATTACACATCCCAACAACAAACAAATCCAAGGATGTGGAAAAAGGTCAAGGTAGTAGTGATGCTGAACTACCCAAATACCCTGAGGTTACTAAGAGCCCTGTTAGGGCACCCTTCCCTTAAGCCTTAAAATCTAACAAGAAAAATATGGAACTAAATAATTAAATCCTAGAGAACCTAAGGCAAGTTAAACTTAATCTTCATCTGTTGCATGTGATTAAACAAGTTCCTACCTATGCAAAGGTTCTCAAGGATTTATGTACAATTAAGAGGAAACACCATATAAAGAAAATAACATTCCTAACTGAGCAAGTTAGTGCTTTAATTGAGAAAAGAATTCCCCCAAAATACAAGGATCCTGGCTATCCAACCATTGCATGTAGCATTGGAAATCAAGAGGTTGGACAAGCCTTGCTAGATTTAGGAGCTAGTGTAAACCTGATGCTATTCTCTATTTACTTACAGCTGGGTTTAGGAAAAAATTAAACCAACCGCTGTGGTATTGCAATTGGCTGATCATTCAGTCAAAGTACCTCGGGGTGTGGTAGATGATGTTTTGATTCAAATTGATAAATTTTACTATCCTGTTGATTTCCTAATCCTTGATATTACTTCTGCTGTTGACACTAACTCTAAAATTCCTTTGATTTTGGATAGACCTTTCCTTGCTACTGTAAATGCTTTAATTAATTGCAGGAATGGACTCATAAAGCTGTCCTTTGGAAACATGACCCTCGAGGTGAACATCTTCAATGTTGCAAAACAGCTAGAAGATGAGGACGAGAAACGCCACTTATACATGATCGAGTCACTCATCGATGAGGGAGTTTCTATAGCTCATGATTTTGATCCTCTTGAATATTTTCTTGATAATTCTGAGATTGATTCTATTAATGATAAAACTGATATAATTGATATTTATGCTATTTTTGATAAATCTCAGGATTATGGCACTCGAGCATGGCTACCAAAGTTTGAGGAATTGCCCGAAAGAAGTGAGAAACAAATCTCTTCAAGTGTGGAATCACCTAAAGTCAAATTGAAGCCACTACCTAAGGGTTTGAAGCATGTCTTCATCGGTCCAGGTGATACCTTTCCTGTTATTATCTCATATGAATTATCTACATCTCAAGGTGAGAAATTAATTCGGACCTTAAATGCACATAAGTCAGCCTTGGGTTGGAGTATGGCTGATTTAAAAGGAATTAGTCCCCTGATCTGTTCCCATAAGATAAATTTGGATGAAGGGACTAATCCTCGTAGAGACCCTCAACGTAGGCTTAACCCCACTATGAAAGAAGTAGTGAAGAATGAAGTGTTAAAACTATTAGATGTGGGAATTATATATCCCATAGCTGATAGTAAATGGGTAAGTCCTACGCAAGTTGTTCCTAAAAAGTCAGGAGTCACTGTGGTAAAGAATGACTTAGGAGAGTTAGTCCCTACCAAACTTGTGACCGGGTGGCGTATGTGCATTGATTATAGAAAATTAAATGCTGCCACCCGAAAAGACCACTTCCCACTCCCTTTTATCAATCAAATTCTTGAGCGTGTAGCTGGTCATCATTTTTACTGTTTCTTAGATGGTTATTCTGGTTATTATCAAATTGAAATTGCATTAGAAGACCAGGATAAAACCACCTTCACTTATCCTTTTGGCACTTATACTTTTCGTAGAATGCCATTTGGATTATGTAATGCCCCTGCCATTTTTCAACACTACATGATGAGCATCTTTAGTGATATGGTTGAAAATTGCATGGAGGTTTTTATGGATGACCTAACTGTTTTTGGATCTTCAATTGATGCATGCTTAATGAATTTAAAAACAATGTTGATTCATTGTGAGGAGAAGGAATTAGTCTTAAATTGGGAAAAATGCCATTTTATGGTACCTTCGGGTATTGTCTTAGGGCATATTGTTTCTTCTAAGGGAATAGAGGTTGATCACTCTAAAATTGAATTAATCTCTAAATTTCCCACACCTAAGACAGTCAAGGATATGAGATCTTTCCTTGGTAATGCTGGTTTTTATAGGAGGTTCATACAAAATTTTTCCAACATACCTAGACCATTATGTGACCTCCTAATTAAAGATACCCCATTTGAGTGGACTCCAGCTTATCAAGAGGCCTTTAAAATGTTGATTGGCAAGCTTACTTCAGCACCTATAATGCAGTCACCTGATTGGAATTTACCTTTTGAAATCATGTGTGATGCTAGTGACTATGCTGTAGGTGCTGTTCTTGGACAGCGAAGAGAGGGAAAACCTTTTGTCATTTACTATGCTAGTAAAACTTTAAATAGTGCTCAAATGAACTACTCTATCACTGAAAAAGAATTACCTGCTGTAGTATTTGTTTTGGACAAATTTCGTGCTTATTTAATTGGTTCTCCTATTCTTATCTTCACAGATCATGCAACCCTCAAGTACTTCCTTACAAAGAAGGAGGCTAAGGCACGACTAATACGGTGGATCCTACTTCTACAAGAATTTGACATCATCATCATCAAAGACAAGAAAGGAGTGGAGAATGTAGTGGCAGACCATCTCTTGAGGCTTACATTTGAGGACACCTCTGAAGACTTGCCAATCAAGGATGATTTTTCGGATGAGCAATTACTCTCTGTTACCTCTCTACCATGGTTTGCTCATATTGTGAATTATTTAGCTACCGGTGAGATACCAATGGATTGGAGTGCTCAAGACAAGAGGAAATTCTTGAATGAGGTACAAATTTTTATTGGGATGACCCTTGTCTTTTCCAGTACTGCCCTGATCAAATTTTAAGGCATTGCATCCCTAATGAAGAGATTGCTAGCGTCTTGGAATTTTGTCATCCCCAAGCTTATGGAGGCCACTTTTCAATGAAAAAAACCGCTGCAAAAATTTTGCAGTGTGGATTTTATTGGCCTACCTTGTTTAAAGATGCAAACATCTATTGTCGCTCATGTGAAAAGTTTCAGAAGTTAAGAGCTGTGTCTCATCGTAATATGATGCCCTTAAAACCAATTTTAGTAATCGAAATCTTCGATTGTTGGGGCATTGATTTTATGGGACCCTTTCCTCCTTCCTTCGGATACCAATATATCATTGTGGCAATAGATTATGTATCAAAGTGGGTAGAGGCAGCAGCTTGCCAAAGCAATGATAATAGAACGATAATTAAATTTCTCAAAGAAAATGTGTTATCTCGATTTGGTACACCACGTGCTATAATTAGTGATCGAGGTACACATTTTTGCAACCGTTCTTTTGAAGCTTTGATGAGAAAATATGGGGTGTTACATAAAATTTCTACAACCTACCATCCTTAGACTAGTGGACAAGTAGAACTTGCTAATAGAGAAATTAAACAAATTTTAGAAAAAAAACGATTAACCCGGACCGCAATGATTGGTCTTTGAGACTAGTTGATGCGCTTTGGGCTTACCATACAGCTTTCAAAACCCCCTTAGGTATGTCCCCTTATAGGATTGTTTTTGGAAAGCCTTGCCACTTGCTTGTAGAGCTTGAACATCGAGCTTATTGGGCCATCAAGTCTTTTAATTTTGATATAGGAGAGACGGGTAAGCTTAGGAAATATCAGCTGACTGAGTTAGAGGAGTTAAGAAATGATGCTTATGAGAACTCTAGAATCTATAAGGCAAAAATGAAAGTATTTCATGATAAAAATATTTTAAGAAAAACATTCAAGCCTAATGATCGGGTGTTCTTATACGATTCTAGACTCCATAAGCATCCAGGAAAACTTTGGTCGAGGTGGACCAGCCCTTTTGTAGTAAAGAATGCTTTCGAAAATGGGGCGGTGGAAATAGAGGATACTAGGGATGGTCAAACTTTTAAAGTAAATGGTCAGCGCCTTAAGATCTTAATTGGTAGGCAAGATCCAGAAGTGGAAGACATTCCACTTATGGATCTGGTCTATTCACCCTAAACTACACCACACAAGTATGTTTTTATTTATTTTTCTTTTGATTTGTTTGTTTTAATCTAAGTTTTAAGAATTATTTTTTATATTATTATTTATTTGGCTAATTTTATCTTATTTTTCTCTTTCTTTTGGCAACAAACAAGTTTTTTTTGTAGAAACCAACCCAGCAGGACAGCCCATGCGCCTAGGCCCAGCACTGTGCGCGCTGCAGCGCACAATGTGCACACACAGCACCAGCCCTGCAGGATAACCCGTGCACCGCGCCCCAGCACTGTGCGCGCTGTAGCACACAGAATGGCCACACACACACACATCAGCTCAAGCCGCGACGCCCCAAGAGCAAGCTGCAGCGTCCACTCGTGCCCTGGTCCATTTAAAGCAAAATTCCAGCACTCTTTCATTTCTAATTTGAGATTACAGTAGCATACCTATCTCTCTCTCATCCTCTCTCCAACCCTCACTTACCCACTCACTTTTACTCAAAATTTCTTGATTCTAACATCATTTTTTGTAGGATTTTGCACTTATATTGCAGATTTTGTTGGATATTTCTCCAAAAAGCTTGGTACTAAGAAGATTTTGGGTTAAGCAAGAAAATTTCAAGTTGGTGGGTAGTCTTTCTTCTCTCCAACTTTGGGCATCAAGTAAGCTAAATTTCTTCTCTTTGTTGTTCATTTGTGCTATTTGGGTGGTTGATTTTGAATTAGTACTATTGTTCTACATATTTGATTCAAATAGCACCTAAACCTAAGAGACAAAGGGGGAAACAAGTACAAGAGTATGATGAGGAAAAATTTGTTAGTTTTGAGGCTAGTGAGAGATATGTTAGGATGATGCACACTAGAAAACCCATTCTTGAGAGAGGATTTAATATAACAGAGAGAGCAAACCCCACCTTGTTTAGAATGATTATTGATAGGCATTGGGGTACATTTGCTAGCAACCACCTCATTCCCTCACAAATGTGGTTAGAGAATTCTATGCTAATGTAGAAGAACATAGGAATGGTAAGGTGAGAGTGAGAGGAAAAATAGTTTCTTTTAGAAGCACATCTATCAACAGATTCTAAGGGTTCCCTGACATAGAAAACTGTGAGTATATTGCTTATGCATCCCATATTAATTATGAAGAAATTTGCAATACTCTTTGTATTCCAGGCACTACATGGAAAATGACAGGTGATACTCCTGTAACCTTGCCCCAGTACTTCTCTGATTGTCAATGCTAGAGCTTGGCAATATTTTGTATGTCAAAGATTGATACCTGCCACGCACTATAGTGACCTTACTGTTAAGAGAGCTGTGCTGATTTATGCCATTTTGATGGGCATGACTATTGATGTGGGCCAGATCATATTTCATTCTATCATACACACTGTACAACAAAAGCTTGGATTGTACTTCCCTTCCTTAATTACACAATTATGCATCCAAGCCAGAGTTCAATACAGTCATGATAGATTTGATCGTCAGGAACGTTTCTTGGCTAGGCAAGCTGATTATCAAGCGGAGGTATACTCTTCTTTTGGTTAGATGTACCAACACGTTTCCTCCGCTACTGGTTGTGACATGGATCACTTTCCCACTTTGCCTCCCTATCCGGGTTCATCTTTTAATCTAACTCCTGAGGATGGTGAAGAGAATGAAGAAGAGGATGATGACATAGAAGATTAGTTTTGGGTTCTATCTTGTTTGTTTCCTTTTATTTTATTTTACTTGTTATCGGATGACTGTACTAACAATCTTTTTCTTTTCCTTTTCATCATTTTATTTTTCGTACTTTATTTTCATTTTTAGTTATTTCTTTCTATTTCATGTGTTCACCTAACATACGGTGGGAATCTTAATGGTACACCGCAGTTGCTTTCCTTTTGTTGTGTTGTTCTATATTGTAGATCGGAATTTCAGCAAGAGGAATGGCATGCAGTCCACATGATGGTGCCTAATTTTTAGCTTGTGTGCACTTTTGCTTACAAAGAGAGTTTCTTTTCCTTTATCTTTAAACATCGAGGACAATGCAATTTTTAAGTTGGGGGTGGAGGAGACGTATTTTTTCCATTGAACTGCTTAGTGTTACTTTCCCTTTTTTTTTTTTTTTTTTTTTTTTTTTTTTTTTTTTTCTTCTGTTTTTAGCATGCTTTGTGTTAATCTTAGAGTTAATTCACATGTCAATGATATGAACTTAATTAAGATAGCATATAACGTTTAGAAGAAGTTAAATCTTGCTTCGGTTTGAGAATAATTTAAGTGTCAATCTTCATTTAGTTTGAGACTCTAGTTTGTGGTAAGATTGTATGATTAGTCTAAAACATTTAGAGAAGTTTTATGTGTGATTTTTTTGTGAATACTTTTGTGGTCTTGACAAGCTCTAGAACTTATTTGATAATCACTTGAGGCGAATTCCTAGAATGCACATTATTTAGGATATGATATAGGCCATTTTTGAATCGTTTGAGCTTTTTAAACTTACCCTTGCTATACTTATCACTAGTCACCTGTTGAAGCATTTTTCTTGAAAAAAAACGAATTTGAGCCTTGTTTCTTTCAATGACCCATTCACTTACCCTTATGAGCATAAAAATATTTTATTCTTACCGTTCTTTTAAAAGAACTTAGTATACGCATTTGTTGAGAAGCACTTAAGAGGAGTAAGGATGGAAATATGAAAAAAAATGTTACTACCATAACCCAAGTACATTAAAGGAGATAAGTTGGGGGTTGTGGAAAAGAAAAGAAAAAGAAAAGAATGAAAAAGAAGGTGAAGAGTGTCATGCCAAAATAGAAAAGAAAAGATAAAAAAAGGGAGAAGAAAAAAAGAGAAGTGAAGTATGGCAAAGATAAGAAAAATGGTGACTTATCGAGAGATATGCTCTTATAAAAAATGGTTGAAAGAGTTGGGTGTTGAAGTAAAGTTATCTAAGTGCTTAAAGTGGTTGTGTTTAACTTAAGAGACTGAGTTTTTTTACTTGTTTAATCCTTCCCGTTCTTTCTTAACCTTTACCTTAGCCTAATGTTATAAGCTTAGTAAAGACCTATTGATCCAATGTAGTGTGATTTTTCTACAATAGTGGAGAGTGACTTGAAAAATAAGTCTATGGAGCTTGATTTGTGATTGATGTCACGCAATTCATTATGTTTTTAGAGGCCAAGATTTGTATTCATGAATGTTATGCATAAAATCATCCGGGTGTTTGGACTAATGGATTGTGGTAAGATGGATGCTAAGAGTCGATAACAATTTTAAGATTGATGTTTGGATTACTTTTGGACTTAAGTGATATTTAATAATTCTATGTGTTGTATATTATGTGCAATTTCTGAGACAAAAAGTGAATTGCTCTTGGTTTAACGCTAGCATTACTTTACCTTGTTTTGATTCCTACCATAGAATTCATCTCTTGTTTTCGCTTGAATTGCTAGGGACTAGCAATAAGCTAGTTGGGAGTTGTGATGAGAGCCATAAAATGCATCTCAACAGTACTTAGTTATTAACATTTTAGGGTTGATCTAGGTTTTAATTGCACTTTTATTCGTTAACAACTCTAAAGTGGTATTCTTGAATTGTTGATCTATTTCGGTGCACTTTCAGGTACTTTGAGTCCAAAAGAGAAGGAAAAGCTATCATTTCTTGAAGCACAATGACTCAATGAAGATTGAAGCGAAGGTATGATTACAGAAGGACAAAACAAAGAGAATCAAGTATTAAGTGTGTGCACTGCGGCCTGGAAATATCCAAGCCTCGGCCTCCAGAAGCTTGCCCAAAAGAGCTAATCCTCCTTCAGTGTGCGCCGCGACCTAGACTAGGCAGGGCCGTTACGTCCAGAACCTTCACAAGACTTTAGCACCAGCTAGAGCCATGGCCTGGACTAGGCAGAGCCGCGGTGCCTAGAAGCTCTCTAGAACAAAGAATAGTCAGAGCTGCGGCGTGCACTCGAACGTTTGTTTCCGAGTTATGACCTAATTAGGACTTTAATGATTGTTTAAACCCTAGAATATCCTTAGACCTCTTGTACTATAAATAGATCACTTAAGGTTTGAGAGAGGACATCTTTTGAAGTCTGAAAAACTCAAGAAGGCTACCACACTCTCCTCCATCAAAGTGTTCAACCATGAACTTCATGGCGAACTAATTTCCAACCAAGGCGGAGGGATGAATCCCTAGGTGTAGTTGTTCTAATTTTCCTTTCTTGATTAAGTTATAGTTGGGCTTTATTGTCAAAACATTGTTATGTGTTACTCTTTTATCTAATTAAAGGATTTTTTCTTAATTCGGTGATTGTATCCTTATCTCCATATAAGTCTAGTCATGCTTTTCTTATGTGACATTGTTTGGGTATGATTAAGTCCGATATATTTATCTTTTGGGTTTGTCCATTATTGCAATATTGTCATTAAAGATATATTGTCGTTTCTTGATAAATCTATAGGATAGATCATGTGTACTTAACTAAAAAGAGTAATTCATATCAATTACATTAAGGTATATATATGTACTTGATTGAATATTTGCCGATTGCTTGTTTGGGATGTGAATCTTGCAATCGAGATAAAAACAATTGAATTAAGATTGGAATAAGGCAACGAACCTAGGGGGGATTCCCGGAACCTTGTTGTTTCTTTATCATAGTTTTCAATCTATTTACATAATTACTTCATCATTGATATCTTCTCACTTGATTATTATCGTTCGTGTTAAGGTTTGCACTTGTCCTTTATAGATCGCTTTTCCCTGTGGAATCGACACCCCAAAGCTATGCTACAACTACCGCGTTATACTTTGGGCGTAATCAGTTCCCTTCTTTGATCTTGTAAATGCACTTACAATCCACAACTCTCTGTTTTTCTGGTTTGGGCATCAATTCCCAAGAATTGTTCTTCCTCAAAGAATCCATGTCTCCCTCCATAGCTAGCTGCCACTTTGGCAACTCCTTACATTCCATGGCATTCATGTAAGTTTCTGGTTCAACCTCTCCTTCTGTCCAAGGAGTTGCTACATTAGCATCCGCAAACCCATATCTCAAAGGTGGTCTAACCACCCTCCTTTCCTGGTCCCTTGTGAGTTGGTAGTCATTCTGACTTGCTGCATCATCCCCTTCTAGTTCAGCCTCTTCATGAGTGTCCTGAGCATGGCCTTCATCAATGGGCTCTACCTAGTCCGAACCCTCTTGCCTTCCTTGCTCTACCTGAACTGAATATTCCTTGATGCTATGCTCCACAAATACCGAACTGGTTTGCTCACTATCCTCTGCAGGGTTAGTTTTCTTCAAATAGGGAAATAAATGCTCATTAAAAATGACATCCCTACTTATTATGAGTCTAAATCCTTTTTGCTCTAAGGACCATAACCTATACCCCTTAGCCCCTTCCCCATATCCTAGAAACACACATTTTCTAGATCATGGGCTAATTTTATCATTCTTTTGATGTGCAAATGCAACACACCAAAAAATCTTAAGGTTGCTCAACTCAGGGAGTTTCCTACTCCACATCTCCATAGGGGTCTTTAGCTCTAAAGCTCTAGAGGGTGATCTATTTACCAAGTATGCAGCAGTAGACACAGCTTCCCCCCAAAAATATTTTGGTAATCCGGATCCTGTTAACATGCACCTAACCTTTTCCATAAGGGTCTTATTCATCCTCTCAGTGCTGAGGTGTTTTTACAACCGTTCTATGTCTTAGAATGCCATTTAATTAACAGAATTTATCAAAATCCTTATTACAAAATTCTAAGCCATTATAAGTTCTTAACACCTTAACTACCCTGCCCGTTTGAGTTTCCTCCAGTTTTTTCCACACCACTAATTTATTCAAAGCATCTGATTTATTTTTAAGCAAATAAACCTAAATATTTCTTGAATAATCATCAATTAAAGACAGAAAGTAAACGTTACCTCCCTGTGTTGGTGTTTTTTCTGGTCCCCAAAGATCTGCATGAATGTAGTCAAGAATGCTCTTAGACTTGTGCACTCCGGTGTTGAAGCTGACTCGATATTGTTTCCCAAGAACACAACATTCGCAGAAATCAAGTTCCTCTATTTTGTCACCACCAAGTAGACCATCCTTGCTGAGAACTTGCAAGCTCTTTTCGCTCATGTGTCCCAAATGAGTGTGCCAAAGGGCTGCCCTATCCATCTCAGCCATCAAGCTTGCTGCTTAATCCTTGATCTTCATGTCTCCGATCATCTCATAGAGACCATCCTTCATTACTACTTTGATCACTATCAAAGATCCCTTGGTTACCTTGATCTTTCCTCCCTCTGCTTTGTATGTGTAACCCATGGAATCTAGCTGCCCCAATGAGATCAAATTCCTTTTCAAATCCAGAAGATACCTCACATTCCTCAGCAGCCTTGTCATTCAATCAAACATCCTCAACTGGATGTCTCCGATCTCTCTCACTTGGTAAAAAGTTTCATTCCCCAGGAAAACCTTTCCATCATCGGTTTCTTTGAAATTCTTGAACAAATCCCGGTGAGGGCACATGTGATGAGTGCACCCAGTTTCCAAGACCCATTTCCTGCTGCCTTCTTGCCCCTTGCTCACACTTGAGCACACAACAAGAACATCATCATCTTGTTGTTCTTCCTTGGTAACCGAAGCCTCTCTATCCTTGGTATGGCTTCTTCCCTCATCCATCATCTTCTCATTGCAATCTTTCTTGAAATGACCCTCCTTATGGCAGTAGAAGCATCTCTATTGGCTTTCTCCTCTACCTCTATCCTGTTAGTAGCCATGTATGTTACTGTGCGCTCTCCTGTGGCTTTCTCTTCTACCTCTGTCCTGGTAGTAGCCATGTATGTTGCTGTGCACTCTCCCATGGCTTTCTCCTCTACCTTTGTCCCGGTAGTAGCCATGTATGTTACTGCCATACCGAGTTGCTGGCCTTCCTTTAATGAACAACCCTTCTCCGCTTGATGTACTCCTCATCTTGGCATCAAGATTATCTTGCAACTCTTTATTAGGATCCAATTTAAAAGCAAAGATTCATTTACGAAGATACCTCTTATTAGAGAGAGTCTTGGCAAGAAACAACTCATCTAGTTTCTTCCAAATGACAGCTGGATCTTCCGAGTCTCCGCACTCCTTTGTGACATTATCCGTCATATGTAGGAAGATGGTGC